>PVKB01004517.1:0-137836 GCA_004027205.1 Ctenodactylus gundi
CCTCCCTTTTTCTTTTCTTTCTGGAAATTCTTATTTATCCTTAATCAAAATGGGAGTCTCCTCCTCAAGAGTGGGCTCAACAATACTATATACAGAATGACAAATACATTTTTCTTTCTTACTAAAAATTGAGTGAAATGTGATTTTTCAGATGTCCTATTTGAAAGGCATAATTTGTGTTGGTTTTAAAAAGAGTATCACAGGCCCACCGAAACAGACCTGTAGTGCCAGCACTCTGGGAGCCTGAGGCATGAGGATTGCAAGTTGGAGCCCTCCTTGGGCAACTTAACAATTCAGTGGGACTCTGTCTCAAAATAAAAACAAAAAATCATGTGGGGGATGTAGCTTAGAGGAAAGGCCCTTGGTTTGATCCCTTGTACAAAAATAAAATAAAATAAAATAAAAATAAATAAAATGAAGTAAAATAATATGGTTTCTGTGTCCAAACTGATGGTTTAGGTGTTCCAGCTGTCAATAAGACAAGCCATTGATATCAACTCATACAGAAAGGAAGCACTTACTGCCTCTTGAAAGTATTCTAAAGCTCTTCAGCACGTATTGTAAAATTGTAACTACATGGGCAGATGATCAAAGAATGTGAAGCTAAAATGTAGAAAGATAACAGCACTTTATATGAAAATCAGTCATAAAGTAAAAATATATAATCTTTTCTGTATTTGAGAAAGTTTGAGGTATTTGTCAAAATATCACAACATGAATATTTTTTTGTGACTTCCTCTTATATTCTGTTCTAAACGAATATTCACGTTTTCACCTAAGTTTGTATTTCCATTTATAGTTTGCCTGGGGATGCTTTTAATGTGTAGAACTACATGGAATTTGTTCCCCAAACCTGGATCTTACCTGAAAAAACATTAGAGTTCTATGCTAACAGAAGGAGTTCATGTATATATTTAAGACTGTACAAAAGTCTTCAGTCCTATTCGATCCCGCAGCATTGAAAAAACACTAGAAAAATTTTACTCTATCACTATTGAAAGAACAATTTTTGAGATAAAAATTTCTTCCACAAAGTCAATAGAGAACAGCAGATTTGGAAAAACATGTTTGCAATCCAGGACACAGAAGGAGCACGAATATTTAACCTGCAAAGAGGGAACCTGAAATTGAGGGCAAAAGAGGAACAAACCATGAGAGAAACACAACCCAACAAACAGCGCGCCAGCTTGTCTCTCCAGCCCATGGGCTAAGCCACCAAGCCGACTTCAGCAGCTATTACAGCATTGACATCACACAGAGACCCCAATCCTTAAGAATAGCAAATTAAAAGTAGAAATAAAATAACCCATTCACATAGAAACATAAAACACGCTTCTAAACAACTGATGAATCAAGGAATTCAAGCGGGGTGTGGTGGTGTGTACCTGTAATCCTGAGTGAGGAGGACTGCCTAAATTGGAGGCCAGGATGGAACACATAGTAAGCCCAAGACTAGCTTGGAATAGAGAGCAAGACCTTCTCTCAGGGGGGAAAAGGAAGGAATTCATCATGGAAATTCAGCAATTGCTTAGAATCTTTGATAATAGAAACATTATGTGTAAAACGTATGGATTGCACCCAAAACCAGAAGTTCAAACATTTGATTAATTTACTATGATATTGGGGGCCAAGCTCAAGGCCTTCACACTGAGCTACATCCCGGCTTCGTTTTTATTTTATTTTATTTTTTTGAGACAGGGCCTCATTAAGCCATTACATTGTCAACGCTAGGCTCGAATTTGCTATCCCCCTGCTTTAGGCAGCCCGCAGTGGTGAGATTACAGGCCTGCCTCGTGGAACCATTCTTTAATGTCTGTATAGGAAATCAAAGACGTAATCACTGAACTAAATATCCCATTTGAGAAATTTTTAGAAAAAATGATGTATTCAAAGAAGATAGAAAAATCATATAGCAGCATCATTCGATAAAATAGAACATACACTTAAAAAATCCAAGTTGCTTGCTAACTCGCATTTATTAATAAAATGAAAGATTCTGATGTTACTGAGTAAGAATCAGAAGAAAATATAAGAAGGAATAACATTCGTAATGAAGAGGAAACACAATTAGATACATAATGGAATATTATAAGAGAAAATTTTGGATGACTTCATATCAACTAGGAGAAGAGATGAAGCTAATGGATAAATTTCTGCATATTATATATATTTTGGTTAAATTGATTCAATATCTAGTTACATTTACAAATTACCAAGAATATGATTATGGTAGAAATAGGATCTACATTGATATTTAACATTAAACATTAAATAAGTAAAGAAAAATGTACTCCTTAAGTTAAATTCTTGCTAATGTTTTAGTACATAAACCTTCCAAAAAAATTGCATTGTTGCTTTTCTCATATGATGTATCAGAGAACAGAGGGAAGAAACAATGTTCTTTCACTGATTTTACCAACCTGATAATCACACTGACCCCAAAACAAAATATAATGTGCATAAAACATTCATTATGCATTTCTTCTCATGAGTATAAACTCAAAATTCCTGAATTTATACTTGCAAATAGAAATTATTGATTTAAATGTTTAAGGTGCATTTATCATGGGAATTCATGATGTTTTAATAACAAAAAGTGTGATCGCAATTCGCCACATAAATGAATTTAAGAAAATATGACCAAGCTATATATACCCTAAGTGTGAACAGAATAACTATTTGATAAAATATACTATCCATTTAAAATTTACCCACTCCTGCACATGTGTGCATGTGCACACATACACACACATGTGCACACACGTGTACATGCACACACATAAAATATGGAAGGCAGCAATCTTACTTATGTTTACCTAACTCAACCTTACAAGCCTCTTTCCACTTGGTTAAGTTACCAATTAGTTGCTATGACAAAAGAGCCACAACTTAGGGGAAGAATTTTTCATTTTAGCTCAAAGCTTTAGATCTCACAGTTCATGGAGGGGTAGCCCATATGATGGAAGCACATGGCAGAGGCTGGAGAGCTGCTCACAACATTGCAGACAGAAAGCCAAGTCAAGCAGGAGCAAGTCAATGTTTGGAGACTAGGGGAAGGTCAGAGCTTTCCCAGGAAGAAGGAGCAACAATGTTTCTCCTTCCTTCCTTTCCTTAGTTCAAGTCACCAGGTAGGCCCTCAAAACTCAGCAGGGTTGACTCTGCCTTACTTCTTGGTCCACAAGTCAACCACTCACATCTGAAAGCTCTACCCTGGGCACCTCTCCAATCTCAACAAATCGACACCAGTTCGAATGCACAATACTTTTGAGTTCTGCAATGATCATGCAATATAAATGAACAGAGGAGTTCCTCGAAAGCAGGAAGGTCAGTCTTGACTAACAATCAAGTCCATGGACTTGTCATGTATTCAATAAAGAGAGGACTGGGATCCCAGCCCACGTGTACCAGTCTCTTGCTTTAGATTTGTATGTTAGAAGACTTTGTTAAATTACTAATGCCATTTTCCCTCAAGTACAGAGCTTGAATCTGCAAAAAAACAGAAGCTAAAGAATGATATAACATTTACATAAAGCTAACTAGCCATTTGTATAAATTATCTTCTGAGATTTTCATCATAAAATTAAAGAAATAATAGGTGGTTAAGCATTTTTATGTGAGTACCTGCCTGTGACTTCACATCTGAATTTATAGTTTGCATCAATCACTTAATTCTGTTATAAAAATGTTATTTGCTAATAAAATCCAAAATCAGGGGATAATTGATGTAAGTTTTTCCACTTTATTATTCTTTAGTTTTCTTACATGACACTATGACCAATCCCAAATTTCAGAAAGCACACAAAAACACTTCAGTAGTTTGAAAGATCCAACAATACACCAGGAAGTCAGGCTGTATCAGTGTGTCAATCAAAGGTCGAAAGGTTAGATTTACAGCATTGGCAGGTGTAATTTTTCATTCTGTGTACTTAGAGGGCAAGCTTGAAATTCACAACCTAGCAGGAAAAAGAGTCTATGGGGAAATGGGGAGGAATTTGTCATTGCTTAAATCTAGTGCTCAGCCTTGGGCTGAGTTTAATATTAATCTTCATAGAGACACGTTTGCAGTGGGACAGAGAATAAGAGAAATGCACCTAGGGTTTATAGAGCATGTGGTAAAAATCCATTTTTGTAGGACTGTTTTTCTTCTGCAATAAATGATTAGGTGAGGCGGGAAAAAGAAAAGTTTAGAATTGGTGTCAACCTCTTTATTCTACCCATTTGGGATTAGCTGGAAGATAAATATGTCTGCTTATAATGTATCATCTCTGATGAAGTTGAAAAGATGAGGAGAAAAGTATTGAGCAGGCGGGAGCTGTGAAGGCCTAGCTGAAGTCCTCAGAGTGGGGCTCGTCAAGTGGTAGAGGACCATCAGTGCATTACTGTATTCACCGAACTTGACACATAAGCTAACTACAATCATTAACCAATTATATCAAGAAAAAACCATTACAAAATGAGAATGGATCGTTTCCTCCTGCCAAAGACTTACAGGTAAATGCATTTTTCTCATCTGTTAACAAAATATATGACACTCTAAAACATGAATCATTGTCAAGTTTGAAGGCTTGTATTAAATTACACTTATGCAGCTAGACCAGTGGGCTGTGTATTCCCGTTCCTTTATCCAGGTTATAGGTAATAACACCACCTGCAGTTTTTAACTGCAAGGACTTCAATACAGCTCCTCAGAATCATCCATTGTTCTACCAAGCACTCGGTTAAATCATGATCACTGGTTGTTCGGGTCAAGATGTCAACAGCATTCCCTTTGGAACCTCGTTGGTGATTCTTCAGGTTGGGCAGACGCCCATGCTGTGAGCTGGAGTGATTTCATTCGCTTGCCTGTGCTCACTGAAATTCTTTCAGTTCTGGAAAATTTCTAAGAAGAGGGTTATATGAGAAGAGAAATCTTGTTCAGTGTGAAACTCATATGCATCCTAGGTCTTATGAATATATTTTTGGTACTATTTAGCATCTACCTCAAAAAATTCAGCTCGTGATGCAACAATAGACCAAATACAGGATATCATAAATATTATAAGAACTAGCTTAACCCTCTTATATTTTCCGTACTGAAAAAGACTTGAAAGCTGCTATCTCTGTGGGACGTTTTTCTACCACAAATCTCTACAATACTGCTTTTTTGTTTATGTGAATGTTTCTGCTCTGATATATGTATACATATATGTAGTATTTGATTCTATGTGTATATACATATATGTATGTATTATACTTAATTCTCAAATTATTCTCATTACCACTTTCACATGTATATATATATATATATATATATATATATATATATATATGCATATGTATGCCCTATATAGTATTTACAATAGAGATCTTTGCATCTTTTTGATACCCAGTTCTTACATGGATAATGGCTATTTTTCCCAACAAGTTCCAATGGTTTCATTTCCCCATTTGACTTTTAGCATTGCTTCCAGATATATGCGATTTTCCTTAATGGAAAGATGTTAATATATTTCATCACCCCTCTCTAAACGAAGTTTTTTTTGGAGTTGAAAGAAATATTTAAGAGATCATCATCATCTTTCATAGTTACTTTCTTTTCACTGGAACACAATACCTGACACCTAACTTAAGTGTGGAAAGGTGATTTTATCTCTTTCTTCAGAGGTGTCTCCATTGGGTCGTCATTAGCTGGCATTGGCCGAAAGGTATAACAGAAGGTCTACACTGAACAAAGTTATTCACAGTGTCACAAGACAGCATGGCAAAACAGGAAACAAAGTGAGAGACTAGAAGGAGGGATCAGGGAAGATGCACACTTCTAAGTCACACTCTCAATGGTCCCCCCCTCCTACTGAGCCCCACCTCCTAACAGCACATAAGGTCGAAGGACCAATCCATGTGATTCAACTAACTTTCACAGCCCCAACACATTCCCAATACAGGATGCTTTGGGGAGGCATTGCAGATTCAAACCATGATATAAGCTGAGATTTTTATCAAATTTATCTATTACTTCAGTGACTGAGTCTTTATACATTTTATTCTAAGTTCCAAGTTTTCAGGGTAAATGACACCAGCCTGATATCTAGTGACAGACAGCAAAGACTTGATATCCAATTGGCTGGATTGTTGAACAGAACAGTTCCTTAGATTTCCTTAACTCATTGATGTCTTCAGTTACTGTGGTTTATGATGTGTGGCACTGTCAAGCAAACGCCTTCCTGAGCAGTAAACTATTCAAATCAACCGCATCTTGCAGGCTGTCATTTATGTTACATATACTCAACGGGAGTGTTATTGTCTAGCAGAGACTACAAATATTGCCACCACACATTATTTTTTAAATTAAAGACCACTTTTTACTATCAATTGTTTCATATGATTTAAACTGTTATTTACTAAAAAAACATACAAATTTCTAAGAAAATTTATTTTTCCTAGCTTTGAGGTGAAATATTTTGTACAGTTTGTATAGGCCAAGAGAATTTTAGAAGCAATAGAACATGACGCCCGAGGACACATACACACATATACACTTAAAAAGAAAAAATTTCAAGGTTCCAAGAATATAGATACAGGTAGGAAATTCACTAAATTCTTACTTAATTCTGTAGTAAATATACCTATGATTACCTCAGTCCAGAAGTTGTGATTAAAGAGTTGGAAAGAGACAGAAGTTATATTTTGGAAGTGTTACAGAAAAAAGTTAGGAAAGAAACAAGATACATTAATAGTAGTAAGGGAATCATTTTTCACTGAGGACTACAGTCATGAGTTTTGTCATATTCCATTTTTTTCTCCATTATGGCTAGAAATGTGAGGTGAATTTAGACTTTAGTTTTGCTTTGTTTGCTGCTGTGCATATGCCAGGCCAGCACTTTGCCTCCGAGCTATATCTGCAACCCTAATTTAAGATCATTAAATCCATCACAGAAAGGTATAAATTCCACCTAGGGCATATCCTGTTTCTCCTGTTTCTTGATGGGATGACAGCTGCTGAGCAGGAAAGGTAGATGCTTTTGCTACCAGCATTCCTCCAAACAGGGCTGTTGTTCCTTGTACCCTGTGCTTTGGCGTTCAGCAAAGGCACTCTGAAAATACTTCCTGAGCCAAGAGATGTATGCAAAATCTGTGGGGTGCTGAGGTGGGCTTGCCTCTTGACTATGTGAGATGCCCCACCTTCTACTTTAGTTGTTCCTTGCATTTCCAAGACTGGCAGGACAGACATTTGCATGTGGTTTCAGGCATAAGCGTCATTCTCTAGTCATTGTAGGCGCCTGTCTAAAACTGGTGGTTGAGCAGCAATCCAGAAATTCCAAACGTGTATTTTTTTTGCAAATGTATTCATCATCGAAAGACTAGTTTGAATTTATAAAATGCTGTAGGGATGGGAGAGGGTCTGAAATCATATAGGCAAGTAAGAGCTGTTAGTATGATTTCATGGAAGAGTAGGTTAGGAATTAGGCTAAATTTATGCTTTGTCCACACGCTGACTGCTTACTCTCTGAAGGTCTTCAAACAACAATGACGTGGAATCAAGGAATAAATTGTCAAGAGAGGTACTCTGTAAAGAGAAAGCTGGCCTCAGTTGTCTATCACTCTATAACTCAGGTTTGTATAAAGAATAATACAACTAAAAGCCAGAGCCCTTCAGCTAAGTCCAGTAGGCCTCATAACACACCTCGGCACAGACATCAAGACTTGTGTTGTAGCTCATTAGCTCTTGCAAGAGACCAGGCTTCAGGTTAAGTAAGGATCTATTCCATTTGTCTATAACCGTTTTTCCCTTCTCAGAAGCTTTGGTAAAGAGCTTACATAGATTTACACTAAAGGTATATAAGTATAAAATTGAAAAGTCAGCATTAAAAATGTTTTCTTATGAATATAAATGCAAATTATAAAACTATGGGACAGTAATCATTGTGGGTATGTTTTTCTTGAAATGCATATTCTTTTGTAGTGGGGGGTGGGCTCCTTCACCCCTGCCTTCGCCCACGTTGGCCACCTCCCTTGGGCCACCACCTTCCTTATCCTGGGAACCCATGTTAATAGAACCCATTCACAGCTTTCTTTAGCTTAAAATGTGTAATAGGCACACACATCTGCACACTAATGATCTTAAAGTTATACTCAGAGATCAGTATCTTGTTTTTCTCACTCAAAATCTCAAAATAAACCCTCAAATTTACATTGGCAAGTTTTTGTAAAAAAAAGATAGTGGCAGAGTGGTGTATGAAGAGGATATATAATACTTGATTTAGCCATAATCTTACTGAAAGTCATTTACCATGTGTAGTAAGTTTTACCCTGCTGTTAATTCTACCATAAATATCCTAGCACATGTATCATAGCAACAAATCCAAACTAGAGTAATTTTTATTTCCATTTCCAAATGGGTCAACTACAAATAAGAAAAATTAACTAACGTCATCATACCAACAGTTCTGTTTGATTCCAGTCTCATGTTCTTTATTATACCACACAAAATAATTCTGTGCTTCTTCCAGTTGTTTAACATTGCTGACAAGAAGAAAAGAAGTTTTCATTTTCAAAAATATTTATGTCTCTTAAAAATATAGTTATTAGAAATTTAGGCATTCTGGATGAAATATGATAAACCAGAATTTCAAAGACACTCCTTCCAATACAGAATAGTTGAAATTGCCAAATAACTCATAGAAAGCATGATAGATTTCTATTCTCATGACATGTGGATCAGACTTACTAGGACTCAGTTGCCCACTGACACCCATGCATGAACCAACTCTTAGAGCTCATTGAGGAGAAACTACTAAATATGGACAGACAATGCTATGATCCCTGGAAAGACAGAAAAATACAGGGGAGTCCATATCTGTGCTGGCTTTTTTTTTTTTTTTTTTTGTAGAGGAACAGAGTGGCCAAGCAGAAAGTAGATGTCTGCTACTACTGGAGGAAAGATACAGAAGTCAGAATTCCAGTTGCCATATCGGCTAGCATGTGAGAAGCAAGGAGAAGGAGAAAGAGAACATCCAAATCTCTGATTTAATTCCTCTCAGTCCATTGGTTGCTTGGGTTGTGTTATTGTCATTGTTGTCTTATAGTACTGGACATAGAACGTGAGGCCTTTCTGTGCATCTTGGTCTCAAAAAATATTTTACTCATTCTGAGACTGTATTGTGGTTTGGGTCTGGAGTGTCCCCCAAAAACCCAAAGTACCTATGGATACTGTGTCCTGTTGGGATGTGGGACCTGGCTGGAAAGGGAGGATATCTGGAACTTTACCTGAAGGAGTGCATGCTGTTTCCACCCTTGTTCCAAGACTTGGCTCTGTTCTGCCATGCCATGAGGACATCTTTCTCCAGCTCTGGCGCTGGTTTCCGACCTGGATCCCGACCCGCATTATGACTCTACCATTTTTTAGGCACCCACTCATAAATGGACAGAAACCTTCTAAAACTGTGAGCTAAAGTAAGTCTTTCCTCCCTGAAATTGTAGATGTCAGGTATTCTGTCCTAGAAATGAAAAAAGTAACTAAGATAAACAGTCTTGCAAAATAGCCAAGTTGCCCAAAGTGGGCTTCAGTTTGTGATAGTTCTACCTCAGCCCCCTACTGTACTGAGATTACAGGCATGTGCTACCATTCAGGCCCCTAATACAACATCTAGGAGGCCAAACAGGACAGGAGAGATTTCAGTAGCTGCATAATACTAGGAAGGCTATGCCGAGGGTTTAATTATTGACAATCAAAAAAGGCCTCGGGATATACCTCAGAAACTCAGATGAAATTTCAAAAATGCTATGAACCAGAAACAGAGCCCACTAATTCATCAGAAGGACCACATCTTAGGAGACTGGACTATGGCATGGGAGTAGTTTCAAAACTCAAATACATCAACCTCAAGCTCTAGAATCTTGTATGGACTATATTGTGTTTATCTGCTCCCAGGAGAAAGAAAACTCAGTCCTTGTTGGAGGAAGATGTTATCATCTATATATAGGCTCTGTACTGCCTCATCTGTAATGTCCTGCAACCAGTAAGTATTTCTACAATATTCAAAACACGAGATAACTGACTGAAAAATAAACATTCATAGGAGGTCATAGAAAAGATGCCCAGGAGATCCAACTGATCGAGTTAAGATAGCTATTATTGAAATAACTGTAGAAGAGGAGAAAAAGTGACAAATGTATCAGAAGGTAGGAGCCTATAAATTGAAATGCTAGAACTGAAAGACACACTATCTGGAAGGAAGAAATTACGTTATGAATACAATAAAAATTAGAAACAGCAGAAGATATAATTAGTGAATTCAGAGGCAGCTTTCTGCAAAACATCAAAACAAGAAGACTGGAAAAAGCAAATGAAAAATGAAGAACAAAAGACATGGTGCACACATCTACCTAATGTGGCACTGTCCGATCAAAAGAGAAGAGGAACTTCACACGTGATTAAAAACCTTTACAGAAATAAAAAAATCTGAAAATTTTCATCAATAGAAGAATAATAACATAGAAAACTTAAAATCCATTCTTCAGGTAGAAGAAAAAAACACAGAAGAGACTTGTCGGCCTACAGAAATCAGTGAAGAACATCAGAATGTCTATGAGCAGAGATACGACAAAACATTTCAATCATTTAACAGTAGACCATTTAAATAGAGTAATAATGATGTAGGATGCAATTTTAGAATATAAAATTTAGAAATACATGTTATGAAAACAATAAGAACAAGGGAAAAATACAAGTATACTGCCATGTCTTACATTCTATGTGGCACACTATAATGTTACTCAAAGCACAACTATGACTCAGAAATAGTGTACTGTATAAAACCTAAGCAACCAACGAAGTAATAAAGTTAGAGCTAATTAGCCAAGAAAAGAGGTAAAATTGAAATATAAAGTTTGATTAATTCAAAAAAGCATAAAAGGCAATAGAAAATGGGTAATACACAAAATAACCAGAAAATAAATAGCAAGATGGCATTTTTAGCTTACTAGATCTATACTATTACATGTTAAAATATTTAAATACCTCAAGTATAGGTCAGACATTATATTGGTTTTTTTGAAGACAAGAACCAAATATACTACCTGTACAAGAGATGAATTTTAATTATAAAATTACAGATAGGCGGGCTGTATGTTTAACTCACTGGTAGAGCACTTGCCTAGTATGTGTAAACCCCTGGCTTTGATTGCCAGCACCAAAACAAAGCTAATAAAGAAAAGGAGAGAGAGAGAGAGAGAGAGAGAGAGAGAGAGAGAGAGAGAGAGAGAGAGAGGATTGGAACAAAATAATGCAGAATGGATAATACAAGAAAAATCAAATTTAGATCAAACATATTAGCAGCAATAAAAAATACATTTCATAATGACAAAGGGATTAATTTGTCCAGAAAGTGCAACAATCATAACTGTTTATGTGTTTGGTAGTGGAGCTGTAAAGATAAATAAAATGGAAATGGATGGAACTGAAAAGACAGACAATTGCACAATCTTTTCTCTCTCTTCTTCCTTTCTCCCCGACTTGACCTCCCCCCAGTGATTGATAGAACAGGTGGACAGCACGTCAGTGAGGATATAGAAGAGGAACTGTACTGTCAACCAGCCTAAACTATTTGACCTAATTTACAAACATTTCAACCAAAACCCATCTGGCTCACATTCTTTTTACATGCACGTGGGCCTTCCTCCAAGACATATTCTACGTTGGACCATAAAACACATCTCAGTTTATTTAAAGAAGTCTCGATTTATTTAAAAGGGTTCAAGATGTGCAAAGCATATTATTTTGTCTCCATGGAAGTAAATTAGAAATCAGTAACAAATCCGTCAATATATCACTTATATGGAAACTGTACATTTCTACATTAGAAAAATGAAACTATTTTGAACTGGTTGAAAATAAAAATGAATTTCCTCATTTTAGCTCTGGCATGTTAAGATTTAGGAAGATGGCACAGTTGTCCTTGTATAGAAATGGCTAAAAAGTCTTGAAATCCATGATTTTTCTTGGACTCTTGGACTTGGAAATTAGAGTAAAGAATGACTGCAGTCCGAAAGCAAGAGAAATGTTCAATCCGGAGTCACAGACGGGAGAGGCATTGTGTTCCCTTGGCATTTTGGTGGGAGTTTGGTTCCAGGGTATTCTCTGTCCACCACTGCTACGAAATATGGAAATGCTCAAGTTCTTTTGGTAAAACACTGTAACATTTGCAGAGAATATACACACATGCTCTGTACACTTTAAAATCATCTCAAGATTTTCAATAATACACTGTAACTTTTTAGGGAATAGCGACAAGAAGTAAGTGTACACACATACAAATGTACAGATGCAATTTTGTTCCTCAATAATTTTGATCCTTGGTTGATTGGATCTGAGATATGGAGAGCACAGTGTGGGGGGATGATCCGACATACCCACAGTGGAAGTAACCATAAACAGTGAGACCCACAAGACAACTTTGAAGGGTAAATGGAGACTGCGTGTAAACTAAGGCTATGGGAAACGACTCCTGAAGGCGGCAGTCTGAAGGGATTGCCAGGGAACTTTTAGGAACCTTGTGAGGTTGTCACAGTGAATATCCAATAACCACCCCCTCATAATCTGGAAGGAAAGTTACCATTGTGAAATCCACCTGAGAGGCTTCCATGACAAAGCCCTTTCTTCCGAGGCAAGGACACAATTAGGCTGTTGACTTGCCTCAGCTGGAGAAAAGACAGTCTTTTGTTTGATCATAGCTCCCACATGCCTGTCTTACTCCAGGAAGGAGAACTCAGGAATCTATAACTCTGCAGAAACACTTTGAATATTATAGCCCGGAGAGACAAGTTCACTAACAATTTAAAAAGTAAAAAATAAAATTATTAAATGTCTCCCATCTACGAGATGTAGTTGGTCACCCCTGTAATAGGATTTTAATAGAGTAACAGTGGATTATGGCAAAGAGAGAGGAGGGGGAAGAAGGAGAAGAAGAAGAAGAGAAGAAGAAGAAGAAAAGGAGGAGGAGGAGGAGGAGGAAGAGGAGGAGGAAGAGAGAGGGAGAGAGAAGAAAAAGGAAAAGAAAGCATTGCAAGGCAGGCTTTTCTGAGGAGAGGACCTTAAAAAAAATCCAAAGTTGGTAGGAGAGAAAGAAGCAAGTACAATAGAAAACTGTACAGACTAACGTTATTGTCAAGGCATGTGTGATGGCTTGGATCTGGAGTATCCCTCTGCCAAAACTTATGTATCTGTAGATGTACTGTTGGGAGGTGGGGCCTGGCTGGAAGGGCCAGATGCTTAGGGCTTGACCTGAGGGGTATGAGCTGGTTCCACTCTTCCTCCCAGACTTCTCTCTGTTCCACCATGCTATGGGTATCTCTGTTTCTGGAGCTCTGGCTCTGGCCCCAGAGCCGGCTCCAGCCCTGCCATGTGATTTCACCACTTCCCAGCTGCCCACCAGTGAAAGGATTGAGACCTTCTGAACTGTGAGCTAAAATAAATCTTTCCTGCCTAAAGTTGTGGATGTTGTGCATTGAGTCACAGTGACAAAAAATTAATAAGACAGCATATATGAAACAGCTCAGCCCTTAGCTATATTAAATTCTCACAATGAAAGCCTCATTTTTTTTGTTTCTATTGTCTGATGCACCATGTCCTGCTTTCAACAAAAATTTAAGGATGTGGCCAAAGGCAATTAGAAACACAGACTCTGAGACAAAGCCAGCATCAGAAACAGATTTAGATAGGCCAAAGAAGTTGGAAAATACATGCATGGAATTTAAAATAACTATGATTAACCTGTTAAAGGATTTAGACAATAAGCAAGAGCAGATGAGTAATGTAAACAGAGACATAAAAACTTTAAGAATCAGAAGAATATGTTACAAAATAAAAATTTTGTGACAAAAAAGGAATGTCTTTGAAGTCTATTACATGGACACACAGATTCAAAACTCAGTAAGCTTGAAGAAGGTCAGAAGGAACATCTAAAACACAAGTACAAATAAAGAAGAAAAAAGAAGAGAAAGGAGCAAAATAGAGAGGAAGGGAGGAAGGAAGAAAGGAAGGAAGGAAGGAAAAAAATCGAGGCACAATGGAACAGTTTACAAAGATGCAACGTGTGCGTGATTTTAATGGCGGAAAGAGAAAAGAGAGAGCAGGAGAAATAGATGAATAGCATCAAGAACTCTCCACAATCAATAACATAGCTAATCAGAGATTAAGGAAGCTCAGGGAATATTGACTAGGATAAGTACAAGAGCGATATTGCGAGATGTAACAGACTAACCATAGAAAGCCAAAGCTGTGAAGAAATTTTTTGAAAGGAGCTAGAGGGAAAAATATTTTGTCAACAGAGCACCAAGGTTACAATTATAAATGACTTCGCATCACTACCCACGCAGATAGGAAAAGCATAGAGCGCAATGTTTTAAATGTTGAAAGAAACCAACCCAGTGCCACTCTGGACATTTGTACCTATAGCCGTTAAGGCTCAGAATGCAAGGAGAAATGCAGGCTTCCTCAGACAAGAATGGAGAGAATTAATTGGCAATGGACTTTCTCTACAAGAGACATTAAAAAAGAAATCCTGGACAAATAAATGGAGAGGGTAAGAGGAGAAGGAAAATGGCAGAGGCCAGAAGCTCAGGTGCACATAAGGGAAAGGGGAAACAGAGGAGGGGATGCAGGTAAAATCAGCCACTCCATTTTTTACATACGCATTTAAGATGGCAATTTGGAACAGCAAAAATAGCAATGTAGTGGGTGCTCAGATCATGAGAATATCAGCAATGACTAGCAGCAATGTCATTTAAGACGGGAGGAAGAAATTAAGGACACTCTCTTGGAAAGTACTTACACCATACGTGGAATGGTACAGCATTATTTAAAGAATTTGGATCAGTTTAAATGTGTATTTCAAACTGCAAGATAATCATTAAAAGCTTTATTTTATTATTTTATCTTATTTTTGAGGCAGGGTTGTGCTGAATAGTCCAGTCCGGTCCTGAGCTTGCTATGTAGCCTAGGCTTGCCTTGGACATGAAAATCCTGCCTTAGGCTCCTGAGTGCTGGAATACTGGGATTACAGACAAGTGTCACCACACTTGGATTTTGTGGTGCTGGGGAATTGAACCTAGGACCTTTTACCTGACAACCTCTGAGCCATGCCGTGTGTTTGTTAATCACTGAGCCATACCTCCAGCCCTCCCAAAAGCTTTATTTTAAAAGGAAAAGTGATACCCTAAGAACAGAAAAGAGAATCACAATATGTTCAAGTAAAACCAGAAAAGGTAAGAAGAAAGGGGTAAAATGAAATATAAATACAGTAAAGAGAAAAATGTTACATAGTAGATAGAACTCCAATTACAACAATAACTATATCAAATTCGAATGATCTCCACACAGTAAGTAAAATAAATTGTCAGAGTATATTAAAAAATCAATAGCCACTACATTTTTTTCTACAAAACCCTCATTTTTAATATAAAGGCAAATAGATTAAACCAAAGGAGTGAAGAAGTATGTATAATACTAACACTAATCAAAAGACAGCGCAGATATACTAATCTCAGACAAGTAGATCGTAGAATAAGGAAAATTATCACTGGACAAAGAAGGGACACACCATAATATAAACATTGTTCCAAAGGGAGAAACATACTAAATGTGCTTGTACTTAAACAGAGCATCAATTATGAAAGGCAAAAATTGGTTAAAAATAAAAGAACACTGATAAAACAGAAAGGGGCTACGGCATGGTGAGCAAAACAGTATTTGCTTACTAGATACCAGGCCCTCCGGTCAGTCCCTGACACTTAAAAAAGAATGAATAAATAACCTGAAAATAGAAATAGGCTGGCGACTTCCACCTCCTCCTGATAGTGTTAGTCAGATCAAGCAGGCAGAAAATCACTAAGACTACAGGAGAAATGAGCAGCCCTATCGGTCAGCTTGGCCTAATTGAGATTTATAAAGCGTTCACCCAACAACAACAAGAGAGATTTTTTTCCTCAGGCTCACCTGAACATTTACCATGATGGACCACATTACAGATAATGAAGCACACCTTACATTTAAAAGAATAGAAATTACATAAAGTCGTTCCTAATTTTAGGAAATCAACCAGCACTTGTAATGTAAAGTTAGCTAAAAAATCTCACCATCACTGGAAATTAAATAATACACTTCAATATGTAACCCCCGGGTCAAAAAAGAGCAAAAGAACTTCTGAAACAAGTGAATATCACAAGTTTACAAGATAAAAGACACACATAGTTGGATTGTGGTCCTACATAATTTGAATTCAAAATAAGGAAAAATCACAATAGCATCTGTTGTGGTTTGGATCTGGAGGGTCTCCCAAAAGCCTCGTGTGCATATGAATACTGTATACTGTTAGGAGGTGGGGCCTGCCTGGAAGGGGTGGATGCTTGGGGTTGACCTGGAGGGCCTGTGTGCTGGGTCACCCTTCCTCTGAGGCTGGGCTGGGTTCCCCCATGCTATGGGGAACTCTGTCTCCAGAGCCCTGACTCAGGCTCTGGATCTGGCTCCAGCTCTGTCCCCACCATGTGCTTCAACCATTTCCAGCCACCCACCCGTCAACAGACAGTGACCTTCTGAAACTGTGAGCTTCCTGCCAAAAGTTGCGAGTATCTAGTATTCTGTTCCAGCAACAAAAAATAACTAAAACAGCATTCAAAATGAAATATTTAGATGTGAACATAAAGAATACGTATACATGGTCTACATTTAGAAAGCTATAAAACTCCGATGAATGAAGACAAAGGTTAAACAAATAGAACAATGTTCATAGATTGGAAGATAATTATTTCACATATTTTAGGGTTCTGGTTAAGGTGCAGATATGTTTACTGTCTTTACACATTCTCAACTGATCCATCCTTTTGTCAATATACGATGTACTTTATTGTTTCTTTTAATAATGCTGACAACATGTATTTTGTATGGTACAAGAATACTTTTATATTGAGGTGTGTTTAAGGTTTATTCCCAAGTACCTTTTATACTCCCTCTTTAACTTTGTTGTTGTGAATATTTTAGTTATATTTTAGTATTTGCACTGGGTATTACAGTTGGGATTTTTAGTTTATAACACTCTAGTTTGAATTAATAAAAATAAACCACAACTGCTACACAAAAACTCTTATACATCTCTGTCATTCTCCCTCCTTTTATGTAGCTACACATTGTGCGTTTCATGCATGTGCATTCTAAATCATGAAGAACAGTGACAACCCAAACTAGAATAATACTGAGTTCCATATTAATATTTTTTCTTTTATTTCTTCACATACGTTCTGATACTGACCTCTGACTTCCGCAGTTTCCCGTGGGAAGTTGGCAAGGATTCTTTGTGCCTGATCAATCTTTTACCTAAGGTTCGTTTTGACTTTTGCTAAGTTCCGTTACTCCGTGTGGATGTCTGCGGGTTTATCCTACTTGCAAGTTACTAAGATTCCTGGATGGGTAGAGTTTATATCTGCTATTACGTTTGGGTTCTCTGGCCTTTTTTTGTTTGTTTGTTTCTTGTTTTTGCATATTTCTTCTGCTTACTTCACTGTCTTCCCTTTTTTGACTCTTAGGCCTATGTTAGTATGCTCTATGATTCCTGTGGTGTCCTGAGGATCCTTTCAGTTTCCTTTCTCTATTTCTTTCTATTCCTTAGACTTGATTCTTTTGATTGTCTCATCTTTCTTGTATTCGTCTTTGCTTCTCTCTCCTTAAATCTGTGGTGGGACTCCTCCATCGACTTCCTGTCTCAGTTGTTGTGGTTCCCAACTTCAGAATTTCCGTTTGATGCCTCTTAACCCTTTGTGCCACTTCCCTCGCAGTCGGCATTGGGTGAGATGTCCCTCTCCCAGCTTTCCCTGCTTATGCCCACGATTCCTTTCTGTTCTTTAAGCATGCTTAGAAAAGCTGATATCAATTCTTTGTCTGACCACTGCAACACGTCACCTTCCTCTGGGACAGCTTGTACTAATGTTCTCTTCTATAAATGGGCCATATTTATTTATTTGCATGCCTTCTTTTTAAAATTAAAATCCTGATACTTTGAGCACTCTGGGAGCCACGCTGCAGCAGTTTTTCTTGTTTCTGTTTGTGGCTTGTTGTTAATTGCTTAGTGCCCTTCCTGAACTGTTTCTTTGCAAATTAAATTCTTTGTCACGCAGGATCACCGATTAGCTGGTATGCTAGCTTGGTGGAAAGCTAGTGTAACGGCAGACTCTTTTCTTTAAAACCTGAAACCAAGAAATAAATAAATAAATCCCCCAAACCAAAATTAATATTCTCTGGTCTTTGTAGATTAGTGGTGGATTAGGGCATCACATTACTCAGCATTCTCTTTGCTGGGAAAAAAAAAAAAAAAAAAAAAAAACTTGCCACTGACGGCTTAAAGGAGAAGACCATGAACTTGTTTCACATTTTTAGAGGCTGCAGTCTGCGACCGGATGGCAATTCATGGTGGAGGGTAAGGTGGCGCAAAGCTCCATGGCAGATGGGGACAGGGGAAGAGGACACGAGGAAGGGGCCTGGGACCCGGGGTGATCCCGGAAGAAGTCAAAGAAGTTAAGGGATCCGGAAGAACGGTCTCGGACATTGCTTCACAGCGCTTCCGGGGCCAGTCACAATTGCCTGTCTTCCGCTTTATCGCCTCCTTTCATGGACCCTAAGAATCAGCAGAGTCGAAAGCTCAGAGTCTCCCCTGCTCTTTTCTAAGCACGTATCCAGTCTGTGCAGGTAGACATGTTCATATGTTCTATATGTTTAATTATATTTTTGACTTCCAACCGGGTCAAAAAATTCCTGAATATTTGACTATCAGCTCCTTTGAGTTGTTATTATTTGGTGTGAGCTGACGTAAGGCCATCGTGAATTTAGCGTTCCCAAGACTAAGAAAGTATGAAAAAAAAATAAAGAACGGAAAGAAACCAATCAAGGGAGACATCAAAGCAAGGTTGGTGCAAAATTTATGACGATGTGTTTGGAACAGTCTTATTCATAATTGCTTATACCTCAAAGCACCCAACTATCTCCTGGGAGACGTCTTTGTTACTTATTTATTTCTGGGACATGTTACCCGACACCCCAAATTTAAGGGAGGAAAGATTTATTTTAACTCATAGTTATGCGAGGTCTCAGTCTACTCACGGGTGGCTGACAAGGGCAGGAAGAATCTGGCAGAGAATAGCTGCTCAGGGCATCGTAAGAGGAAAGATCTGGGCCCTTGAAGAAGCCAGGGTAGGAACATGTATGTATACCTCCAGTCTACACATCTTGTAATGCACCATATGCATTACACTGCATATACCACATACCTGTAATCTGCCACATGCCTGTAATCTGTCACACATCTGTAATCCATCCCACCTGATCAGCCCCCCACCTCCTAATAGCACATGAAATCCATTAGATGTTTCACGACATCAAAATACATGGCACATTTGGGGCATTCCACCTCCAAACAGTAACAGGGGGTAAACAGATAAACTGTGGTATGTCCACACATTGGAATACTGCTGAGCAATGACAATGAAGGCACAACTGAAGCACGCAAAGGTATGAATGGATCTCAAGTGTGCTGAGTAGAATCAGGGTTTCACAATGGTGGGGTTACTGACTGAGTAGGAGGGTGTGTTACGGGGCTGTCCTCTGCATTGTGTGCTATGTTGTCACGTTCCCAGTCCCAGTCCACTAGATGGCTATAACACCTTGCCTTCCCAAGTCATAACAGCTTTAAAATACCCCTAGACTTGGCCAAATGTCTTGATTAAGTACCAATGTGCTATGTGGAAAACTAGTCTCAAAAGCTTTCACATTACATAATTTTGTGTCTTTGTGGCCCTCTCTGACTGCCTCAATGTTCTGAGTCAATTCAAAACATTTAACTTACACGATTCTTTTGATTTTGGGGAATAGTCAGAGTTGAACTGAGCTATTTCATAAATAAAATGAACGAAGACACACCATCACATTCTTAAAAACTTGACTTTACATTGGATGGTCCAAGAGCAACATTGTCATCTTTTTTTTAATCACAAAATCTTATAAAGACACTCACAAAAATGATATTCAGACCTTCTTTAAAAACTGAGAAGAATGAAGAAATAAGTGTGTTTAAAATGGGGGGAGTATTTTGAGAGGGATACACAACAATGTGTTTTTTATCGCACTAAAAATGTAAATTTAAACATTCAATTTTTCTATTACCCTTTATATATGATGTTCTGAAAAAGAAAACAAAATAATTAAAAACAGACATTTGACTAGTGGCTTTCAGAGACTGGGAGTAAGAGAATAAACTAAATACAAAACGACAGAGCAAGGAAATCTTCCGAGCACTGGATCGTTCTATACCCTCTCTGTCATGGACAGAGGCTGATGTAATCTAATCTGTGCATGTGTAAGAATGCACACACTTCCATGTCAATAATGCTACAATATAATGCGTAATTTTAAAAGCTGAAGCAACAGAAACAAGACATCAATATTGTTAAACCCAATAAAACTGAAATACATGATGTATGATATAAATGGGAAAGAATCCTTTGACTCAGGAAATGCCTTAACAGTGGGGTTTTCAGTAAGGCTAATGAGGGTAGCCAGGCTGAGCCAGTTCTGCCGGGTGTGTAGTGAGCTCAAATGAGGGATGATGATTCTAGTATGCTCTACCCTTTTAGGAGTTCTCAGTACTATCTTAAGCTCCTACTTTATGGCAGGGGTCTTCAACTCCAGGCCCATGGACCATTAGGAAGTGGACCACATAGTAGGAGGCAGATAGCTGGTGAGCTAGCAAAACTTCATCTTATTTACAGCTGTTCTTCACCCAAACTGCCACCTGAGATTCACCCCCTGTCAGATCAGCAGAACTGAGTCCTGGTACCAAAATCGTTAGTGATCACTGCTTTAAGGGAAGACCAAAGAGAACAAGTTGAGATACAAGACGACATTACTAATAAGCTGGGTGGAGCAAGGCATGTAAACACTCTTGTGCTAAGGAAAGCACAGGCTCAGTGTGGGTGCTAGCCATGTCATGGGGAACAGTTCCATGTCAAAAGCATCCTGAGGAGTTCATCTGGTATCTACAGCAAATATGATCCAGACTCTCCCAGGTGCTGGTGTGCAGCCCCAGAAGGGGATGCTAGGCATGTTTATTAGATTGGGTCCAGGATTCCTGAACTGTATTCTTCAATAGTAATTCAAGTGGTCTTCATTGATTCCGTATCTCCTTTTTCTGGGCTCTTTCTACTGGGCCATTTGGGGTACTTGGGATGCTTGTTTCCTACATTTTTTAGTGAATTGAGTTGTTTCTTGAAGCTCCTCTCTTCTTTCTGGTCAGTAGTTATGTTTGTTCCAGGGATTTTTGAAAGGATTCCAAGCCAGAATGAGTTATACCCAAGAAATTCAGTTCAGTCAATCTTTTCTTGGATCATGAAATATGGGTATATCTGATCTCCTGTGGCTGGAGAATGGTCTCCAGATGGGTAACTTGCCTATGTTTATAATGCCCTTTATTCTATTCCTTTAATAGAAGAGACCATACAGTACAAAAGATACACAGATTGGCAAATGGAGAAAAGACAAGAAAAACAGAAACCAAACCTTGCAGAAGAGGGAGACCTGTAGAAGTGGGACATGCCAAAGGTCAACTAAAACTTCTCTCATAGGCCTAGACATCAAATAATCAGGCCAATGGATGAAAAAATCCAAGCGTGAAAAGCCACGGGAGAATGCTTCTGGAACCAGTCTCGATTAGTTTTTCAGATAAAATTTCCCACCTCAAGATTGGATTCTCCATAGCTCCAGTTTCTAATTAATCTGGAGAAAGCAAATCATTTAGACACTCAAGTACTGGACAGATGGAAACAGCCTGGAGTACAGACCATGTGCTGCGTAATTGAGTGCCATCATTCACATCAAGCCCATATAAAAGACACCCCTGGAGGCTTGCGATTAGTTGTGCAATACCCCAATGCTTCTCAGTAGCTGGGTTTCAAGAATATAGAATTAGTGAGGGCAAAAAATATTGAAGGGGAAGAGCAAACGCTTAATAGTTACAGTAGTCACATTGTAAGAAAACCACTTGAGACAGGACTGTGCTTAGCAAACAATAATTGCACATTCACCCCAAGGATAATAAAAGATCCTTGGGCTGCATTTGACCCAGAAGGTATTCATTTTGCAACTTAGAGTCACAGAGGATATAAATGTCACTCAGTGCAGCAGCAGAATACATCTGAGAAGCATTGCAGGAATGTGACTAGGGTCCTGTCTTAGTTATCCATTGGTTATTACGACAGAATACCCAACATTCATAATTTAAGGGAGTAAATATTTACTTACCTCAGAGTTTCAGAGGGTGCC
Source organism: Ctenodactylus gundi (assembly GCA_004027205.1). NCBI lineage: Eukaryota > Metazoa > Chordata > Mammalia > Rodentia > Ctenodactylidae > Ctenodactylus > Ctenodactylus gundi. Next base: position 22,334 of record PVKB01004517.1, read on the forward strand.
ACACAGTCTATTCATGGGCAGCCAGCAATGGTAAAAGCACATGGCAGAGGCTGGAGAGCTGCCCACAGCATTGAAGACAGAACCAAGTGGAAATGCAGCCAAGTGAAGTCAAGAGCAAGTCTATGTCTAGAGACTCAGGCGTGGCCAGAACCTTCCCAGAAAGAAGCTGTAACAATGTTTCTTCCTCCTTCCTTTACTTAGTTCAATCTGCCGTTTGGGCTTCCCACAACCAGGATGGATGACCCTCCCGTACCTAGCATGAGTGCCCCTCCCTCACTTCCTGGCCCACAAGTCAACAACACACACCTGAAAGCTCTGCCTTGGGCAACCTCCAATCTCAACAAATTGACACCGTCTGTGCAGGTCAAACCCCAAGCATCTGCCCTTTTCAGCATGGCCCTACCTCCCAATAACACAGGGTTCCACAGTTATCCCATGATTCCCCAACACATGAGACTACTGGCGGGCACTCCAGATCCGAACAATAGCAGATCTTCTGCTCCAGCCCTTTCTGCTCAGCAGGTACTTAAGCCAGGGTGATTTGTACTCTTTTTCTAGAGGTGTAGATTGCAGGTCTTCCTTCCTTTCTCACTGCCAGGAAGAGCTACAGTTTATCAAATCTACTCAAAGTCTGATCCCCAGAGTGTGTGATCTTAATTTCTCTGCCCAACCTCAACCAAGAATGGGCCCTCACCATCATTTCTGGGATGCATGATGTCTTAGTTACTTTTTCGTTACTGTGACTCAATACCCGATACCCACAAACTTAGGAAAGGAAAGGTTTATTTGAGCTCACAGTCTCGAAGGTCACAGCCCTTTCAGGGGTGGCCGGCAACAATCAAAGTACTTGGCAGAGAGAGGTGGAGGCAGCTTCCCCAGACAAACAGAAAGACAAGCTGAGGCTAGTTGAGACTAGTCCCAGTCCTCCAGGAAGGCAGGTGCAGCGTATGTATCCTTTCAGGTCTCTGCCCAGTAACCAGTCCCTCCTGCATCCAGGTGTGGCCACTACACACGATTAATCCTAACTTAACTGCAATCCACCCCTCCAGACCAGACCCCAATCCACCAACATCACATGGTTCCATTAAAATACATGAGACTTTTGGGGGACACTCCAGATCCTAACCACAACACATGACCTCATTTATAAAGCTTTAGCTATATTTTGCCTTTTCTCTTCTTTTCTGTTGCATAACTGGCAAATGAGTCTGCCCTTAATGACTAAATGATTCCAGTATAGTTTTGGCCTAGAATACTTCACAGCATGTGATAACCATTATCAACAAAATGTTGTAGTTTGGTATGAACCTCATATACAGTGTGTTAGTTAATATAGACCAACTGTCCGAATGGCATAGGTACTGTCCTACAGGGGTGCCTATCATCGGGCTTGCTAATGAACCCAGTGGGCTTGAGCTATAAGATGTCTACTGGTCTGCAGGTGAGAGTCACCAAAATCACATGTGGTATCTTGAGCAAATTAGGTCAGTGACTCTCCAACTTGACCATGCATCCCAATCTCCTGAAGAGCTTGTTAAATCATGGATTGATGAGCTGTCCTCAGAGTTCTGCATTCACTGAGTCTTGGGAGGGGTTTAAGTCTTCGCACTTTTAATAAATTTCCAGGTGATACTGAAGCTGCCTTTCAGGGAATCACACTTGGAGAGCTACTGTCTGAGAATTTATGGTTCAGTGATAATGTAACTGATCCAGTGTAATCACTACAATTTCTTTCTTCTTTTAAAAGTGTTGGCAATCATCATATTTGAAGACAGCAATCTTAATGAAATTAAAGTTATTACATAGCATATTAATTTAGCAGTGGCACCAACATTCTTCAAAAATCAGGCAATTTCTGCCACAGTTACTTCATAAGGGAGATAAAAGGCTGAATGAACACATGCAAATCAATTTAAATATTGATTGAGAACTCTGAGAAGTGCAAAAGCCCACAAGATATCAAGCCACAGTGGTTTTTTTTGGGGAAGATTACAATATGTGTATAACACAGTGGAAGGCTTTTTCTGAGAGTCACACTAGTAAAATCCCTATACAATGAATAGAAGTCATAAAAATAATGAAAGGAAGAATTGGCTAATTATCATACAGCCAGAATTTCATAACATTTAACATTGTGTCACTAAGACATGGCAGTAAGGGTCAAAGATTCTAATGTAGAAGGTAAAGCTCTAATCAATTGTGTCGTTCTTTATTTGAAGAAAGAATGCTGGATAAGGAAAAATGGTGTTCCTTGTAAGGAGGGCAGTAACATCAACTCCCAGATTCTGCCCATACAAAGCTCCTTTCTGCCTCTAACAGAAAAGGCCCTAGAGTAGAGGTAGGTCTATTTGAGAAGCATAAAGCTGATGCTAGTAATTATTTTGTTCACATAACTACTAGTTCTCCTCTTTACCCTTGACTCAGGAATCTCTCTGACCATCCCAGTATCAGACCATGTCATTGCCTCATTTGTGATAAATTAATAACTTGGCATTCTGCTCACCTTTTAAAACTTGGTGAAATTAGTTGGTATGAGAAAATACCTTTAAAGAGCTAACTGTTCCCGAAATTGAAAACTGGGATTCCTGGTCTTGCGAGGCTGAGGACCAGGTTCTAGAATGTGCTGAGGTAGCTGAGTGTGCAGGGGCAGGAGTTGTACTTAGAGGAAGGTTGGCAGCTGGCCTGCAGACTGATGTCCCAACCCTGCCCGTGCTTCTGTGAAAAGGAAACCCTGCTCCTAAATAGAAAGAAGATACAGACACAAAGAACGATAAGCATCATAATGGATGTTTACAAGTAAGTGATACAGCAGCTCAACCAAGTGGAAGAGCCCATTGTTTCTGAGTACCTGAAAAGACTTCATGTAGACAGTGGAATTTAAGATGTATCTAAAAGGATGCAACAATTTTCTGCAGGCAAAGATGGAATGGTAATGCTTCAGAGAGGGAATAGAAGAGATCTTATAATTCCATTTACTGAGAGGCCTATTTCTCAGTTGGAACTTATGGTTGGCCAGTGGTGGGGTATGATCTGGAGGAATTGGGAATCTTTGTGTAGAGCGTCTACCAGCTGTACCATGAACTATGCCAAGTCTCTTTTTGGACACCTGTGTTTTTTCTTGATTATTCCTCACAGCATAATGGTTTGGAATGAAGTAGAGAGGAAAAAAAGAAAGAAGAAAGCAAGAACTATGAATCTCAGCTGATTGATTTAGCAAATTTCAATCACCTTTGAGTAAGTATTTATAAAATAACACTTAAGATTTTAGTTATTTATAGAAGTGACTGTAAGTTCTTGGTTGCATCATATTTCAAATTACAGCTCTTAATGATAGCTCTTTAGAAGTATGCGTTAATGTAGCAAAAGACCAAATCCATTCTTTACGTTTATTTGGCTTAAAAATTAAGAAATTTGCACAAGGCCCTGAATTCGATTCCTCAGCACCACATAAAGCCGGGAGTGGTGGCGCATGCCTATAATCCCAGCACTCAGTAGGGTGAGGTAGGCAGATTGTCCTGAGTCCAAGGCCGGTCTGGACTACACCAATGAGTTCAGGACCAGCTTGGGCTATAGAGTGAGATCCTGTCTCAAAAAAAAAAAAAAAAAAAAAAAAATTGGGAGCCTCAGTTTGGACTCACTATTACGGTTTCCATCTGGAATGTCTCCCAAAAGCCTCGTGTGTTAGGTTGTAGTGGAATAGCAATGGAACCATGTGTTATTAAGAGATGCAGCCTGGTCAGAAGGGGAAGAATACTGTGGTTTGACCCAGACAGGTGAGAATTACTGGGAGACAGCCTGGAAGGGTTGTTCCACCCGTCCTGACTTGGCTTCCTGTCTACCATGCAGTGAGCAGCTCTCCTGCTATGCCTCTGCCAGCTACCCATGAATGAACTGTAGGAGACTTTCTGAAACAATTGGCTGAAATAAATCTTTCCTCTCCTAATTTGTGGATGTTGGATATTCTATTCCAGAAACAAAAAAGTAACTAAGATACCCACTTCCAGAACAAAGATTGTGATGTAGGATTTGATGAAGAAACAACTTATAAATGGGCAAAAATTCTCCAATTGTTATAGAATCAGTCAAGAATTCTCAAATTCTTAAAGAGACTTCTAAATCTTACCACTGACATTTTCAATTATCTTCAGAGGGAAATAATGTAAGTGAGTGGTTGAGGCCCCACAGTCTGGAGTCAGACTAACTGGGTCTGAAATCTTGTCCTACCTTTGGCGGCTGTATATATGTAGAGAATTTACCTAACTTCTATGAGCCCTGTTTTCTTCATCTATAAAATACGATAATAATAATATCCACTTCAAAGGGTTATTAAGTTAATTGGAGTTAATAACGCAGTGAGCTTGAAGAAGGATGGAATAATAGTGATTATTATTATTATTTATTTTCAGTAACTTATTGGCATAGACTCTGCTGGAGCTGATAGGAGACCAAAAAAGTGTTTGGTTCCAAAGAAGGGAAGATTCTTAATATCTGGGGAGAACTAAGGCTGTAGGATAAGCTGGGGTGCCCTTAAGTACTCAGTACTCATTTTATCAGTAGGCCTTCTCTTCTATAAAGAGTCTTGGGTTTTGGAACTTTTCTGTGGGCATCAAAACTGGGAAGGTAACAGGTGGATACTCCGGATACTCCAAATATTTGTAATCCTGCACAGATTTATTTTTAGATCCCTTCAATAGCTACCTTCAAATTTTACCACTCACCCCTATGACCCTTCTGGTATCCCACCAAAAGCTAAGGTAGCTCACATCGTGGACCCTTTAACCCCGTGCTTCCTCGGCAACACGTTCTGTACTGGCTGACTCCTAACCTCTCCTCGTTTCACAATACCTTCCCCGCCCTTCTGCGTTTTCCATTTCCTCCCCTTTCCTTTAGGAGACAAACGGGGTCATAAGCTAAGGTGAGGATCCAAAAACATGATATTGACTATAGAATCGAGCCGCACGGAAGCATTAGTACGGTACACAGCTTTCGTCACCGTATTTATCCCACGTTAACCACAGCTCTTGCTAAACCCAGGAGATCCCCTTGGAAATCTAGCAAACGTTGCGTCATCTCATCCCGTGAGGGACGGACGCCCTTGGCAGCGGCAATCGTTCTGCTTCACGAGCCCTCTTCTTTTCCTGTTTTGTTCGGTTTCTTTCTTACCAGATTCCCCGTCTCCGCTCTATTTGCCTGCTCCTTCACACCTCTTCTTAGCTTCTCACGTTTTTCCAGGTCCTTCCTCATCACTCCTGTCTTCGCACTATATGCAATACCTATACCTGAATTGACTGCTCACACCTAAGTTGATTTCTGCACTTAACATGCCCAGCTCAGGCCTCTTTCTCAGTTCAAATTAACGACCTAATAGTCCCATGTTGGCATTGAATTATATTTCGACCAGTTCTCAAAAATCACATTTTTGCTTATGAGGCCTAGGCAGGCAGATTAAAAATTCAAGGCCAGTCTGGGTAACTTCATGAGATACTGTAACAAAATAAAAATAAAAGAGCAAAGAGCTTCCAATGTAACTCAGCGGTAGAGCATTTGCCTAGTAGGTGAGTAGGCGAGTAGTAGGTTTAACTGCAAAAAAAGAAAAAGAAAGAAAGAAAAGAAAAGAAATGAAAAAGAAAAAGAAAAAAGAAAAAAGAAAAACATTAGCTTTATTTGAATTTAGCTTCACCTCATATCTCATCCTTCCTTTGTTTCCCAGAGAGCGATAAACTTAGGAATTAGCTTAGTTTCTTTCTTCTTAATCTTCCAGATTGCTGCATGCCCGCCGTCACCGTCCACAGAATAACGTTGTTACCTACTTCTCCTGGGGAACCTGCCTTCTTTTCAGCCACCTTCACCCTCTTCTCAAGCCCACAGTGGATCCTGTCTCCTGGTACAAACGCCCTGTGACTCACCGTTGCTATCTATAGTGAAATGTCCATCATTTGTAAGGTCTGTAGGCTTTTGGAGGTGGACCTTTACCCCAAGGTTGCTTCAACTGTTACTTGCTGAAATGGTTCTAATTCAAGAGCGATATAGACTACATAGTTTTTCAAGGGTAATGCCTTGCCATGGGCCTCTGTATCTTTGTGCATTTATTTTCTTTATTTAAAGTGTTATTTAACTTCTACTCACAACTAACTGCTGGACAACTGCCTAGGGAGTTGTATGAATGTACTTCCTTCAGAAACTCCATTCTCACTGGAAAAACCATGTGCAGATCTCTCTTTCTTCTTGCATAACCTCCTGGACCCACTCAATTTAACTGTATGTAGGTAGGTCTTGAGAATGCACATCCTGAAAGGGAGGGCTCTTCCCTTTGAAATTAAATCTACCTGGTATATTCACTGAATACGCAGTAGCTTTTCAGCAAATTAATGAACAAAAAATCCGGTGCCACTGGCTGGCATCTCACCACCAGTGGTTCATGAGCCAGGTGTTCACCAAGTTGCAGATGTGCTCTTCAAAATGCGGATTCTAGATATCCTCTCAAGACATACTGAGTCTGAATTTCTCAGGTAATTTCCCCTAAGGTAGATTTCTGATCATCTTCCAATTGACTTTTATGCAGAAAGCATTTGAGACTCATCAATCCAAATGATTTCAGACGTGGAGTATCTCAGGTGCTGTCTTATTCTCAATCTCCGTGATTAAAATTATGCCTTTATTTCCAGCACCACAATTCCATGACTTTATCGGCATTAAGTCAGCGACGTTACTACTATCCAAAGGTAACTAGCCAGTCTTCATGGACTTGGGTGCACCATCTGATAGATATTCCAATAGGCTTTTGAACTTTATAATGTGTCATGCAGTTTCAGGATGGTCCAGAAGATGGCAACACGACCTCGGGAAAGGATGTTGAGGGTGCTTCATGGTCACAGCCACTAGGTGACAGCATTGTACAGTGATCTGAGTTAACAGACACTCCTGATAGTGCTTACGCTGGTATCCCAGAGGGAATGGCTCATACCCCTGCTTGGATTCAAGGCACTCTTTACCTTCTCAGGTTTGTAAAGGTGAGTGTTTAAGAGCTTGAATCCATTATGTGACTAACATCAGTAGTAAAACTATACTTCCTGACTGGTTAGTTCATAAAGTGTGAGCAGAATTTTTCACAGCATGGCTTTCTTATAAAATGAAAAATCTCCGTGGATCAATACAATGGCACTGTGCATCTTTATCAGTTATTGGTAACTTAAGGTGAAATCTCCCACAGGCATTGAAAGGTTTTGTGAAGTGACTAGGGATTTGTAAGGCACAGATGAGGCAAATGCATCCCCCTGGGTGATGCCCTGTGTCCTGGAGGGAGGACACAGGGGTTGAGGCCTCTTAAAAGGTAGACCAGAGGAAGCTCTAGGGGAACATTCCTTTCAAGACAATAGGCTCAGTTCTGCCAAAGTCTCTAGGTTCTTAAGATGGTCTGGATGATCTTTACGGAGATTCTCAATTCTCTAATATTTTCAAATGTTGCAAATACATCAGAGGAAGACTAACAAAGCACATCTGTAAGCCAAATTGAACCTCTGCCTGCCAGCTCACCCCTCCTCTGTTCCCCCCCCCAAATTTAGAATATCTGAATTTGGACAGGAAGGGGTCACCGAAGGTTGACTTGGGGGCCTAGATAGAAATGCTTTTCTTTGGTTTCTCTTTCCATGAAAATCACATCAAATAATCTGCAATGCAGATTTTTATCAATGTATTGTTTTTCTTCCTGTGAGTTGCCAAAAGAAGTAGCCACCATTTGAATCGTTAAATAGTATTAAAACAACTCCCTAGATTATTTTTCTTGGCTTTACTGGCAGGGAAATCATGCTTGTACTTGTGAAATTGCAATGTTTTCATAAATAATCGCTGCCATAATATTTCTATGTGACTCATGTAATTTTTTTGTTTTTTTTGGAAGTTTGTCATTTATCCTAACTATGAGAGTAGCACATGCCTCCCGGGGGCAGGAACAGTGAGGACCTGAAACACTGTACAAACACATTATAAAGGACAAAAAGCAATAAATGTCTCCTCGCAATACCACACGGATCCCATTAGAGTAATGACTTGGTGTAGAGTATTTCTGTACATGTCAAGACATCAATATGAAAAATATGCAAATCTAAATAGCCATTGTTTAAAAGAGTACACAGCACTGATTTGTAATCCACTTTTTCAGGCAACAGCCTTACTTGAATGATTGATTGCTATATTGATTGGATTCTACTTGGAAGTCATAATTCACAACAGGCAGAACAAATCTGTGCTTAAATGGTAGCCCCACTTACTGGAAGTGTCACTTTGACATCTTAGTTTTGCTTTTAATAGAAATATATGTCATGTTTTATAAATAAGCACTTTGGATTAATAGGTATAATATAGTTAACATGTCGAAGAAGTATCCATATATATGTATATATAAATTTACACGTAAGTAAATTGATTAGATAGACAACTCATTAGACTACTGCCTTGATATCTGGTGAAATATTTATGTCTTCTTTTTCAAATTTAAATGTGCCATATTAACTGATTTTCTTGGGGCACATTTTCTCACACCTTGGTACAGACTTTATTTCACTGTAGCGTATTTTTCTTCTAGGGTTTCTCTCAGTTCTCCTTTCTAGGATGCGACACCAGCCTGTGCGTGCACCTGACTCGGTTCTCCTGCAGACATTCTGAGATCCAGTTTTGTCATTATGCTGGTCTTACATTTTGGCTGTTTTTTCTTTATCTCTGAAATTCTGAAAATAACATCAGAGCAATGTTGTATTTGATAGTGTGAAAACAATGTATATTACCAGGCCTGGCATTTTAAAGATGAAGCTCCTGGCAATATTTTAATTTTCTTTTTTCTTAAGATTCTTAATAGAGAATCTTTTTTCTCAATATTTATTAGTGTGTGTGTGTGTGTGTGTGTGTGTGTGTGTGATATACAATGGTTATGTTATATTGAGCTTGAATATTTTGTGCACATACATATCACAACAACACTACAATCCCTTTCCCTTGCCCTTATTGTACCCCCCCTTCCCTCATCTCTCCCAACTCTTACTATCACAGTCATTTGGTTCTATAAGATGTCTATAGTCTGGGTTTCTCAAAGAATTTTCATACAGAAGTCCATCTTAATTTTGAGACATATTGTAATTATTTGGAGATTTCTTTTTAAAATGTGTATGCTCGCATTTAATATCACAGATTCAAATTTCAAGCTGTAGAAGCTTACATTAGTTTAATTTCGATTTTGTTTTAAAGCCAAACTCCTCCCGCTTCCACAATTTTAATGTATAGCCAGGACTGAGAAATCCTGCTTAGATCTCTACCACTTCTTGAGTCACTTTTAATAAATGCATAATTAGATTTCAAAACACACCACCAGATGACTTGCCTAACATGTGCACAGCCTTAGGTTTGATTCCCCAGGATCACACAAAAATTAGTGGGGTACGCTGGTGCAAGACTGTAGTCCAAGCATTCTGGAGGCTGAGTTACGACAATTTCTGACAGTTTGATGCCAGCTTTGGCTACATGGTGAGTTCAGGACCAGCCTTGACTACAAAGAGAGATCCTGTCTCAAAAAAAGTATTCATGTCATTTATTTAGTTTATTTGCTAAGATATTTTTGGTAGATTTTGTTGAATATATGTATAATTGCTGTATAATTATGCTGTGTATTCTCTTTTTCTAAGTTAAATTTGTCAATAGTTGATTTGGTTCTAAAGACAAAACCGGCTGGAATTGATTTAAGAATTTCTCTTCTTGAAAAGCTTCTAGTTCATTGCTTACTACTGATCCTTATCAAATGTTTCCATGTGCTCTCCCTGTCTTAATTTTTGTCTTAATCTTGTCAGATGTTTAGTTCGTTTTCTTTTTACTGTCTTAATGAGCAATAAAGAAGCTGATATGAACTCTCTTTCTCCAGCTTTCCTTGTATCCCGTCAGTGTCTTTTGAAAATCTTTCATGATGCTTTGAAGTATGAAGCATAGTTTTTTTTAATAACCCGATGTTAAAACTCAAGTTTTAAAATTGATGGCTCAAAATAATTTTGGGTTTTTTAAAAAAAAAACAAACAGATCTTAAATCTTTATTTGTCCATATTTCCACTGTTTATCTTACTACGTACTATGATCAATTTTATAAACTTTCCATAAATATGCTGAAAAGATACATTTTTGTTTGACTACTGTATTATGTCATTTACATCATTGATAGCCACTGGTCTGAGCATTTATCCTTTTTATTTGCACCCTGTAGACTTTGCTGGTGGGATCAAGGTGTTTTTATAATTTGGCACATAAGACTTTGTATTCACTATGCCTGTGTAGTATATTATGTAATTTTAATGATAAAAATATCTTTATCTTACTACACCTATTTGATCATAAAAATGTTATTTTCCCTTACATTTAATTATACATTAAACCTTTGTCTACAATAGAATGGCTCCTTATTGCTATGTTTTCAAATTTTCTCAGGAATTTTAATTTACATTTGTCTAATTTTAATATGCTGGTTTTAATTACAGATACAAACAAAAGGACTTTAAAGCTCATGATACTTCTATTTAGCAATTGAGAAGTATTTTTAAGGAGTTATTTGGGCAACTATGAAATGCAGTTATTCATAAGTTCAAACAATGAGGTTTGAGTCTAAAGCTAATTTTAAAAAATACTCCAAACTACGTTGTAGAGCTAATTCTGCTAGGAAACCACTGCTAACAGTACCGTCCAGATCAGTCTTACCAAGACCCTTCGTCTTAGGTCACCAACTCTTTAGTTGAAGCTGGACAGTGGTACATCAGATGACACTGCCTACGCCAGAGTCTTGTAACAAAAGTGCAAGAAGAAAGTGGGTTATACATTTTCATCCTTTATAGTTGGGGAAGACTTTCCTACTTGTGAGGACTCATAAATGCAGAAATTCTCCATATATAAGGAACATCCCAGATACTAGAAAGCAAATATGTAAGACACATTGGTTTTCTAACAGTTACCTTTATAATTAAGCAATACGTATTTAAGTATTCCTCTGTTTATGCCTGCAGTCTGTACTTAAGATTGTCTGCTATAAAATATGAACAAATTAGCACACCAATTACATCCTATTTATTTTTACCTCTTTGTACATATTCAGTGGCTGGGAAACATTACTGTACATTGTTAACATTTAAAACATTGACATTTTGTTTCATAATTATAGTTCACTTAAATTGTTCAATGAGTGGGAAGAGCACTAATTTTATGTTAGACTACTTTAATAAGTCAAGGGTGCACATTATAATCATGAGTTTTAACACTAAAGTAATAGGAAAATAAGGTAGTAGAGAAAAGATAATATAATAATAATTTTTTTTTTACAAAGCAAGGGAGGGGGAAACAAAGCCCATTAAATAAGTGGACCTATCTCCAGATTTACAAAAATATAAACATTAAACAATTATAAAAAGAGACAGAGGTTGGGCATGGTGGCACACACCTGTAATCCCTACATTCATGAGGCTGGAGCAGGAAGAAGCTTTGCTGTGAGTTCTAGGCCAGCGTAGGTGACATAGAGAGTTCAGAACCAGTCTGAGCTAGATGGAGACCCTAACTCAGAAAAAAGAAGAAAGATCAATTAAAAAATGAAAAATAAACTTGAATAGAAACTTTTCAAAAGGAAATACACAGGTAGCTCATAAACATGTTTAAGGGCACTCAATTCTACATGCAATAAAATGAAGAAGTCTATATACACACACATGACTGCAAATGTGTCATGGTGTTTAAAACTAAAAAGACTGTCAGTGACATGCGGTTTCAAAGGTTGCTATTTCTTTTCTCTTAGGAATAGAAATCAACACATTGTTAAATTGAGCATAGGCATTTCCCACCACCTCGGATTTCTCTTTTCCTATGTAGATTCCCTATGGTAGGTAGTGTGCCCATATTTACACCCAAAGGCATGTCTGAAAAAGTCACAGCTTCAACACTCATAAACTGGAAATAATTCAAAAATCCATTCATGGTAGGATAAGTAAATTTTGTTATATACTGTATAAGGCTATACATTAGTGAAAACAAATGAACTACATCAAACTGCAAAAAGTTGGAAGCACCCGACAGATCTTGTCATAAAATTACATAACGTGATTTTTTTTTGAGACACGGTCTCACTCTGCAGTCCAGGCTCCTCCTGACCTCACGATGGAGCCCAGGCTGGCCTCAAACTCAAGACAGTCCTCCTACTCAGTCTCCTGTATGCTGAGATTACAGACATGCCTCACCATGCCCAAGTTTTGTGGTGCTGGGGAATTGAACTGAGAGCCTTGAGCTTGCTAGGCAAGCACTTTAACCACTGAGCTATTCCTCCAGCCCCTCTGGATCCTCTTATAACAACATTCCATAACCATCAAAGCTAACCTATGATGTCAGAGCCTTGGGACCACCTCCGACCTGACCGACAAAGGTGAGTACTTTGTATATTTCTCGGTATGTAGATTGTACTTTAACAAAATGTTTTCTTCAAATAAATATTTATAAATATGTAGAAAATAACAGCAATGTGATATTCCAAGACGGTAAATCACATTCTTTATTGTTTTCATTAGTATCATGAAGAATAAAACTATAGGACTTACATAGTAATTTCAAGGACTCCCCTAGAAGAAGGAAATCAGGACAAAGGAAATGATAAAGATAATGTCAAAATTTAGCATCACCATACTGCATAAGTGAAATTTGTGAAGTTAGAACCAAACTGCTAGACTTCAAGATTGTTTCTGTTGTTGTTTTTATCCAACAACTTACTTAGGTTGGTTAACTGCCATGTGCCTCAGTTTCTCATCTGTAATGTGAAGATAAAAACATTATCTACCACGTATAAATCTTTTGAAGAGTATAGCTTATAATTTTTATTAGGTTAATGGTTATTTAAAATATATAATAAAAGCAGGAAAACAAAGAACATTTGAAGACAAGTGAGAAAAAGTATATGGGGACTTATAGCGTTTAAATATTGTGATATCACTACAGTCAACTTGAATATTGGAAAAAATTAAATTCATGGCTTTCGTGTAAATATATACAAAACAACGACATCATAATCAAGAGAACAAACCTTAAATAAATCAATAAAATTGAAGAGTACTTAAAACTTTTGCTAAAATTTGAACTGTAATGAAGTTTTCAAAATTACTGCTTCTTCTTTAAACTCTCTTATTTTAAAACTGTCATGACACTTTTTGTTTGTTTGTTTGTTTGTTTGTTTGTTTCTTTCTTTCTGGTACTAGGGATCCAACTGCAGCACCTCGCATTGACCTACACTCTCAGTTCATTTTTTTAGTATTAATGTTATATAGGATTTCACTAAGTCACTAAGTAGTCCAGGCTGGGTTTGAACTTGTGATCCTCCTGCCTTAGCCTTCTAGAGTGCTAGGATTACAGGCCTACTCCATCAGGCCTGGATGTGATATTTTCTTTCTTTGCTTCATTCTCATTGCAAACATTCAATAACCAGGCAGTAAGTGCACTTCTATTTTATTAAGAAAAAGTGTTCACTCATAAAAACAAAACATTTCATTGACTATTACACAATTAAGAAGTCTTTTGAGCCTGGACTTGGTTTAATATCTTAAAATATGGCCTTCAGTACAATGAATACCAATCTAGACTTAAATTGCAATAAAAAGTTAATTTTCTTTTCACAAATCCTATGTTATAGGTATATACTATCTTAGAAAAAATTTAGGTAAAAGTTCCTACGTATTTAGTGCTTGTGTTAATTGAGGTTATCTGGGTGTAATTCTGCTATTGAAATTTGTCTAAGTTCACCCTGTAACATTTTTAAGACGGGCACAATGACCAGCTTATGTTTCTGATGGTTGACAAATGATGCTTGTGTTGACTTAAATGAGACTAAAACTATAATTCACAAGGCCTATCATTTCAGGCTTGAAATTCTTGGCTATTTTAGACTACCAGAGGATATTGAAGCAACCTTTTTGGCTTTGGTGGAAAATCTGGGTTAAGAGAAGATCTTTGTCACAGTGAATTCTTTTGGTTTTCATGTGACAATTTGCCTTTGAAATCTTACACGTTCCTCATTCTCTGCTTGCTTAACTCCAGCAGAGATCACTGTGTCCTTGGAACCAAGCAAGTGCCAGCCATGTTTACATTCTTCCCTGCATAATTCTGTGCCCAGCAGCACCTCGGCCCTGAAGTGTGCTCAAGAGTAAACACGGTTCTTCATATAGACTTGAAGAAGAGGTTACCCCAGTAAATATCACATGACTGTCATCCTTTGAAAGCTAATATTTGGCAACCTCTTGTGTTCTTCACTTTCAAAATATTTGTCTCTGGAAATAAAGTGAGAACGACTTTGTCAAGGGGAAGTGGGAGTGGACAAAGTGTGCTCCTCCTCATCACCCTGGAGGAGTGTTTAAATGGAGGATTCCATGGGAAAGATCAAAGGCAGTGGCCACATCACCTGTGGTTCTGCTGTGAGCAGCAAAGCTTGTAACCTGAGATCCTAACTCCACATCTCAGTCACCCTTGGCAAAGGCTACAGATCTGAGAGTTTTTAATTCAGGGAAGATTTTTTTTTTTAATGGAAGGTCAGGGAAGTTAAATAATGTGACATCAAGGAAAGGATTCATGTTGGCAAATTTAAAGCTATTTTCCATTATTGGTTTTCAAGAGCAAATTTTTAAAGTAAAAAGAAACTCTTCCATGATAATAAAATTAGAACCTTATTATCAGATTTGTTTTTAAGGATGCAAAATATAGAAGGTTAATGATTTTTTAAAAATGAAGCATATACTTTACATCAGTTTTTAACTTAACTTTAAAAATAGAGAATAGAATAACACCAGTAAAATACATTCATTGAAACAAATTGAAGACTTGTGGAAGGATTACTAAACTGACAAATTCAAAATTACAAGCAGACACACAGGTGGTCCATTCTTTACTCTGAAGGGTTAACTGAGCTCCAACTGTTATTATTTCCACAGCAAAGAAACGAATGTTAACTACATCTTTAAGAAGAGTGTAAAAATGATTTTTTCAAATCTAATCAAAGTTTAAAAATTGAAAATAAATTCTACCTAAATACAGTTATTAATAAAACTACCAAAGACATAAGCCATAAACTGTATTTTGCAAACCAATGTTTTAGTAATTGTGTTTCTATAACAAAGTACCTGAAGCTAGTACCTAATAGAGTCAAAGATTTGGCACAAAGACTGATACTTCAGGTCTACAAATGCCTGACTTAGAAGATGCTGTAGTTTGAACATGGCTTTGGTGTCCCATGAAGCTCCATATAATAGTAGAGTTGGACCCCAGGATGCCACACTTGGAGGGGACCTTAAAAAGAGGAGTATTTTGTTTTGCATCTAAAATGTCCCCCAGAAGTCTCATGTATTTGAATGTTATAGATTGTCTATGGAACCATGAGCTGTTGGGAGATTGGGGCCTAGTCTGGAGGAGTGGATTACAGGCATCTAAATTAGACTATAGGCTTGTAAATTGGATTATAGGTGTGTAGTGGGGGTTTACCACACCTGGATCCAGGAGGCGCTGATCACTGGGATGAGATCTCGAAGAATATATAAGCTGCTTCCTGCCTTCCTTGAAGGATGAGTCTCAACTTGCCTTGATTTCCTGTTTGTAATGTCAAGGAGCTGCCTCCACCTCTGCCTCTGTTGCCAGCCGCCCCTGAATGGACTCTGACCATCTGAAACTGTAGCTAAAATAAACCTTTCCTCCCCTAAATCTGTGAATGTCAGGTTGAGTCACAGCAATGGGAAAGTAACTAAGACAAGGAGTCTAGAAAGAGGTCCTGTAGTCACTGCAGAAAATATCCTCAAAAGAGATGAAGATATTCCTCATGAAGCCCTTGAAATCTTGGGGGAGCGCTGTTAGAATAGGAGCGGGTATGGCCCTCCCCGTTCTTTCTTTTCTCTGTTGCCATGAGATCCTCTGTCTGCCTGTTCTCCCGGTATCTACCATCAGGCCCTCGTCAGGCTATGTGCTGTGCTGCTTGGACAATCAGCATTCAAAAGCGGGAGCTAAATGAAGTGGTTTTCTGCGTGCAGTTATCTGCCTCACGGGTTTCACTGAGGCAAGAGAAAGTTGACTAGTACAGGGACATCTATAATCTCATAGGCTACTATGAAGGACAACAAAGTAGGCTGGGTTCCAGGTGTTCATGTCCAAAGGCACCTAGAAAACCCAGCCTCAGTCAGGATGGCCAGAATAACAAGACAGGCACAATTGGAATTATCTTCAATTAGTAATGTGAGCCTGTTGAGGACAGTACACCCAGGAGTTGTGAGGCAGTTTGATTGTCAGGACAAGGATAAAGGTTCTTCTCAACTCTATACAGAAGGGTTTATGAAGTGCTGTGCAGACAACCGCCATAGCAGACAACCATATTGGGACCTAGCAGATTCCTCAGTTTAGCCTTGGAAAATTCCAGACAACAAGGAAGGATCATCTGGGAGTCCTTGGTGGCCTTTGCAGAGTTTCCTTGTCTTTGCTTTGCTTTACTTTGCCTTTGGAGATGTCACTTTGTAGTCCAAGCTTGTTCTGAACTCACCATGTACCCCAGACTGCAAGCCCACAGCAATCTCCTGCCTCGGTCTCCCAAGTTCTTGGATTATAAGCATGTGCTACCATGCCGAGCTTATGTGGTACTGGGGAATTGAACCCAGGGCCTTGCACTTGCTAAGCAAATGCTTTAGTCACTTTAAAGCCCCCTTTAGGGTTTCTAAGCGGCAGGCTAGGGAGATGATAGAGGAAAGATCAATCTAGGAGAAGCTGCTCAGCTCTGCTCTGTGTTTGTTGTGCTTCTGCCTATGCTTCAGAAACAATAGTTTAACTTTTAAAACATCGGAAAATCTCCAACTTTTAAAGTTGTCAAAGTATACACCTTAACTCGGTAATCTCTTAATTGTAGCTAAGAGTCGGTCCTTGAGGAACAGAGCCTCAGTGTGTTTAGTACACTCTAGTAAGAATTTAGATGATGACACCCACTTTAGGGGATTGTTGTAAGGTTTTATGTGCAAAAGCATGCACAGTGTTTCACAAATGTCAGGAAGGCTTCCCTTAGGGTTGTGCAAATCTGGACAGAAGTCTGACAGTGTCCAGTTGAATTATGAAGTTCCAAATTGTATATCCATATATATCAGTTCTTAAACACATGTAGTGAGTAGGTGATAACTGACATGCATTGTGATGAGAAGCAGGAAAAAATCTTACGGTAACAATTTTCTTATAAGGTATATACTACATAGGCCAGCCACGGTTAGTGCATGTCGGTAATTCCAGAACTCTCAGAGGCTGAAGCAAGAATGGTGCAAGTTCAAACCAACCCTGAGTAATAGAGTGTCTTAATGAGACAAGGTCTCAAATCTAAAACAAAAACCAAAGCTCTGTGTGAAGGCCTTAAATACAACGAGCCAAACCTATATAATGAAATTCAGGCTGAATTGACAGGTGTGTCTGAGCCCAGTTAAAGACTCAGGTAAAATGGAGCTTACCTCAAGAAACAGTGGGGCACTTGGTTTATATGGAGATTTCAATCCCTAGTCCACGAAGGTTGTGGACTTGGGAAGCTGAAATAGTAGTATTATGCCCTTTGTGGAGTGAATCCAGCCAAAGAAGGTGACCCTCAGGAGCCCAATGTCAGCATGTTAGTGCAGTCATCCAGGTCCAAAGTATCACAGAGCACCTGCCATCATGAGCACTTTGTGGTCAACACTGGCAGGTTACCAAGGCAATCTACAACAGGTGCATTAGGACTTGGCTTCTTTTGCGGGAGTCAGCAGGGTGTGTTTGCAAAGGACCTATCGCAATAAATTATTTCATCTGTAGAAAAAGTTCATAATGAAAATGAGGAGGAAGCATCAAAAGGGAGAAATTTTTCAAGTAAGATAAACTTATTTAAATGTGGTTTATGTGTCCTTGAATTAAAGAAAATGCGTATCTAGTTAATCTGAGATGGCAGGAAAAGAAACAAAATATGTATTGTTTCAATCACAGCTTTCTTTTCATTCTATCAGCTTCCACTCCATGAAGATTTCATCACAAAAATTAGAACTGAAACATCACTCTTGCCAAAGTACTGATACTGTGTGTGTGTGTGTGTATGTGTGTGTGTGTATACGTGTGAGCCTTTAAAATGCTGAAGAACAGTGCTAATCTGGAAATACATATGACCTTCTAAGAATATTAGAACTTGAAAAGCTGAATCTTAAAGAAGAAAAGAAACGGTCATTGCCTTATTCATTTCCTTGTTGCTGGGACGTAATACCAGACCTCCACTTAAAGCAGGAGAAGTTTATTTTAGTTCACAGTTTCAGAAGCTCTCAATCCACGAAGAGTTGGCCAACAATGGTGAAAGGGTGTGGGTGATGTGGTACTCGGGACTCGAACCCGGGGCCTTGCACTTGCTCCCACCAAGTGTGGAAAGGTGCTCACAGCATAAAAGAGAGAAAGGACAGAGGAAAAAGGGCAGAGCCTGAAGAAGAGCATACCTTTTCAGGCCACATCCACAATAGCCCAGCCCTCTAACCAGGCCCCACCTCCTAGTGATACAGGAAATCATCAATGGATTAATCCACTTTATTTAATTAACCCCACGATCCAATCACTTTCCAAATACATGAAGCTTGGCTGGGGTGGGGGGCGGGGGCAACATTAAGACACTTTCAACATTGCTAAATCATGCAGTCATCTTACATTTTCTAATATGAAACAGTCTTAGATGTGATCCAAACTAAACTCTTTATTTAAAAATAAAAAAAATGAGCTCCAGAAGGGGAAGAAACTTCCATAAAGTAGACAATGCACCATAGGCCTCTTACATTTCTGTTCATCTCGTAAGAAGAAAAATTGACTGCCTTCATTTTATACTATCATTTCAAAGATGTTTGTTCAGAAAATGAACTTAGAAGAAAAATACTCCCTCCAGAGCAAATCATAGATACAGTGACTCTTCACCAGAGCACATCCACGTCCCCTCCGTTCAGGGATTTTTCACTTGTAAACCAAGTGTTCACGACGGCATCTGGCCCCTTCTGCTCTGCCTGGTGGGTCTTGGTAGATGTTTCGATTCGATTTGGATCTTCCTCAATGGGCTTCACGGGCCTATGTGCTTAAAGTCTTGACCTCCTGTGGTGCCCGTGAGGGATCTGGAAATCTTTAGAAGGTGGGCCTAGAGCAAGGGAGTTAGGTAACTGAGGGAGTGTGCCCTTAGCCAGAGCAAGACCCGCTTCCTGTCTCTCCCTTGCTTTCCATCTACTGTGACGTGAGCAGCTTTGCTGTATCACGTGCTTACCGCCATGCGGTACGGACTCACGGCGGGTCTGAAGGTAACAAAGCAAACCAACTGTAAACTGGAACCACCGAGACCATGAACCAAAATGAACCTTTCTTTATTTTAATGATGTATCTCAGGTATATTGCAACAGCAGTGGAAAGTTAACACAAAGGTCAAAGGGAGATGGAGGCTAATTTGCTGATATCCTATTCTTGCTGTACTGTTAGTAACAGAATCTTCATTCTCAGACCCATAAATCTTATAGTTTTCATCAGCATCCATTATAGTCTAACTCATTAGCTTGCAAGTAGACTATAATCTTAGAACCTTCACAACGGTTGATAAGAGCAGGGCCTAAGAAATTCTGGTTTATTACCAGGTAGTCCGCTATATTTGTCAAGCAGTTTGTAAAATGATGCTTTGCCTAGAGAAGTGAGCAACACAAATGCATTCTTGGACACACACAGAGAAGGAGAGAAAAAAGAGGGGAGAGAGTTTACAAAATGCAAGCCTTGGGCAAGGATCACGTAATTATAATTTTGTGGCGGCATTAAGACACTTTCAAACATATCTAGTGCCTCAGGATGCAAACTAAGAGAAATTGATCCATCATAAGTGATCTTATTATTTGGAATTGAAATTTAAGAGTTGAAACATATCTCTCTTCATACCCACATTATTCTGTAAATTTACTTTTGAAGGGTATGTCTACAGATTATTTCTCCTTTCCTGGCTCCTTCAACAAAAATTTTTTCTTATGTATTCTTAAATCCATTTTTTACAAAGACATTCTTTGCTCTTAAGGACGTGATTCTCTCCTGTTCTTCTATGCAGCGATGTTTATACTTGGTTTCGCAGACTTTTGTTGTTGACCGCAAGGTTGCCGCTGCCACCCCTGCCACAACGAGGCAGAAGTTGCGCTGGCTTCCTGCACTCCTGGGCACGTCTCCTGTCATAAATCCTGCCGACTGCATTTGCATTCCTTCCCTCATGACTTGCTGCTTGGTATTCAGGGCAGCACAATGGATGCCTTTCTATCCTGCTGCCTTTGTCCAGTCTTCTCAAATAGGACCATAACCCCTCGTCAACAGGACTCACAACCTCTGTCCTCCTCACCCACACCCACCACCACTACCTCACTCTCCCATGGACAGCAAGGTTTAGCTCAGGAGGGCTGTCAAAGGAATTGGGTGACTGCAAGGGCTCTAGGAATACAGAGAGCAGACTGGATTGTGCACAGCCGACTGTACTCATTGGCATTCAAGAAACATCTCGGTGAGGAAGCACGCACAGCCCGGGCTCTTTGACACCAGGTCACAGTTGGAAGGACAGGCAAAAACTCAGGCTCCTGTACCTAAAAACAAACTCATTCTGATGATCATTGGTGTTGATATCTTTTCCAACCTTTTAAAGATTTTTTGAATAAGTGTGCTTTAAATTTTTTTTCTGTCTTTTCTGACACAGTAGTCATGAACATTTAATATACATAAAGAGAATTGCACGTGATGTCAGGGTGTGACCACAGGTGTTCAAGATGAATCTTTCACATTCTCTAGGAATGTTTTTTTGGAAAGAAAAACTTTAAACATTTGGTAGTGATTTTATTCACTGACATGTGGACTTTGTCTCCAAGAGGATTACACATTTTGGGGGGAAGGACGTTTTTTGTGTGTATGTTTATATGCATAGATGTACTTGTTTATATCTGCATACATAAAAATGTGTGTGTGTGTGTGTGTGTGTGTGTGTGTGTGTGTGCATGTGTGTGTGATTCCTGCCATCTATTTTCAAATGAAAAGGTAGGTCAAGGGCCTGGAAAACAACATCGGATCTTCCTTGGAAGCCCTGACAAAATCCATAGGGACATGTGGCTTGCTCTGTCACGACACCTCTGCCTTCTATGTCATACACATAATGTTTCTGGGACAAACAAGGTAATGGGCTGCCCCAGCGGGTGTGCACAGTAGCCTTAGACAAACTGGAGACAACAGGTTCTCCTGCTGAGACTGGATTCTCTGAGCTTCTCAGTTGTGTCAGCTGCCCACAACCCGCTGGTAGTTGACCACTCTATAGGACCATAGTTCTGAGTACACCTTTTCTATAACCAATTATAGCGTTATCCCATCAGAATCATTTCTGAATGATGAGCATTGATGCTTAACTGGGAGCACCTATTCTCTCATTCTCACGGTTGCCTACTACCAAGAATATGTGAAACTTTTGAGGGAAACTCTTACCTATCTTCCTCTCTTCTACCACCAGCACACACGCACACACACACACACACACACACACACACACACACGCCTACACTAATAGTATGCGGTTGAATTCTAGGCCTTTCTGAGGATGAGAATGACATTGGACTTGTGACCTGTGGCTGCTCTCCCTCACACATCCAAGTTTAAAATACTTAGGTTTGATTTTTAATGAAGTCATCTGTTTGGAATGCATGCAAATGGTTATGATTTAATTTACCTCTCAGTTTTGGATGAGGAAAGACTTGAGGAATAAACCATATGCCTTTTGACCCCACAGGACACAGCTTTCATCTCTAACATTTTTACGAACGGAAGTGGATCATGTTTAAATCACCTACTTCACTACTTGTAGGTTAGGAAGTGTTCCGGGCTCAAGCTGCATTCTAATGTGGCTGAGCAGAGGCCAAAATACTGCCCAAGAAATTCTCTTTCCTGTGCATGATAGTCTCAAGTTACATCCATTTACCTCCAAAAGCCTCAAACCTATCTGTTATTTATAGATGAGTAGTATTTCATTGTGTGTGTGTGCGCGCACACACACACACACACACACACACACACATATATATATATATATATATATATATATATATATATATATATATATATAACAATTGATGTATCCATTGGTCTGTTGATGGGTATTTTAGTGTTGTCCACTTTTTAGCTATTGTTAGTTGTGCTGCTATGAACATAGGTACACTTGTATCTCTGTTATATGATGCTTTTAACTCTTTTGGGAACATTCCCAGAAGAGGTGTTTCTGGATTGAAAGGGATATTTATTTCCAGTTGTTTGGGAGGCTTCCATACTGTCTACCACAGTGGTTGTACATTTTACGTTCCCACCAGCAGTATAAGGGGGCTCCTTCCTCTCCACAGTCTCTTGTTGGTTGAGCTCTTGATATATGTCATTCTCTCTGGAGTTAGATGGTATTTTAGTGAATACACAGAATGCTAAATACAGAATGGCCACTTTTCCCCTTCTTCCACATTTAGTATGAATAGTGCCCTTGGATTGAACTTTACATCCTAGGCCAACGTGCAAAAAAGGACACTCCGAACTCACTCTAGTAGCTCTAAAAGTTCCCTCTAATTTAAGTTTCCATTCTCCAACACCCTTTCCTTTTCTCATTCCCAAATTCCTTTAGCTGGGTTACTTGTCATTTCTAGTGCCCTATTCCCTGTTCTCCAAGTGAATATTTTAAGTAGCAAAAGTGTTGAGTATATGTGGATACATAGTATACACTTTTTTACTATTTGAAATGTATATATGATTAATGTGTAGATATGCATTCTTGAAAGTCATAATTGATGATAATTTCTGTCTTGGTCAGAGCCTTGCATGGTCCTGGCACCTTGTAGAACTGTCTCTTTCTCTTCATGAAGTACTGTGTTTTGAAAGAGGCCCTTCAGATGTCATGATAATTAGGAAGCTCTGACACATTATGGAGTTGGCTCATGGAATCCTTTGATGCCGGTCCTTACACATCAACACGGAGAGTGTGTCCTCTGTACTTTGAGTGTTGGCTATCAAGTTGAGAACTCTAGAATTCCATGTGAGTAGATTAAATGAAAGCCTTATGTATGTAAAACACATTCTGTGGAATACTCCTAAGAAATCCAAAATTATAAGTAGACCTCTTCTATAAAGACATGAGAAATAGCTGAAAACAGAAATCCTGGCTAGTCAAAAAGACCAGACATGTGTACTCAGGATAAAAAATAATGAGAAACAAGAATTTTACTCAACAACTTTAGTGGAGGCAAAACAGTACTGGGATATATTTTCAATATTTATTTTTGCTTTTCTTGGGGGGTGGAGGTCCAAAAGCAATACCCGAGATTCTAGATAAAAATAAAATTAGTAACCACTCTTCATCTCAATGGACAAAGATAGAAATGTGCCCCACAGAATCCTAGATGACTGTAAGTGCCATCCTTATTGAATTCAGCCCAATGAACTGTTTTTTAAGTTTTTATGTAGAAGAAATGAGTGAACTTGACATTGGATGCTATGTACCAGTTCTAGTTCTAGTTATTGTCTTCATTAGATGTTTAGTAGAAATGGCTGAAATGTGAATATTATTGAACTTACTGTAAAAGCATGTAGATTTTGCTTACCACGAAAGAATGCACTGTAATATTAGATGGTGGTTTGGCTGGGAATATAAATATTAGAACCATTTGTCCAGATGAAGCAGGAGGATGGTGGAACCCACTGCCTAGTCTGGGTTGTCAATCCTTTAATCATCATGATATGAACTGACAGATTTAGGGCTACTTTATGTTGTGAGCATTTCATAAATTTTGTGTTACAAAAGGCAGCTCTAGTGAAAGTAAACAGATGTTACTGATAGAAATTTTCAAGAAAGGTTGACTTCTTTGGTCTCTGCAAATCAAACTGCTGCACTAGCTGCACATCAATAGGCACTTTTTACTTACAGAGTGATGTGTTTGTCATATTTCAGACAATGTATTCATTTTATAAATTTGGATATTCAGACTGAATATTTGTAGTTCTATAGTAATTTGCTTATATGGCTAAAATTCAATTCTTACACAACATGCTATCTCTCTATTTTTAGAAGCAACAATCAATACCAAGGACAGTAGGTATTTAGTTACCTTTTGGATGATGTACGTGGTTTATTCACATTCAACAAATATGAATAAACCTCACGTGGATTGTAATATATTTTATACTTCAGAGTTTAGATTATATATGCCAAAAAAAGCTCTTTCTGTAAACTCTGCTCATCTGTGGCTTTTATATCTGTATCCTGGAAATAATATTAATTTGGCAAAGTTAAAGTCTAGAATGCTTCAGCGGTTACAGCCAACGGCCAGTAGATATGTAATGCCACGTTCAAAGTTAGCGATTGTCGAAGTGCGAGCGCTACTTAGGGACAAAAGAGCGCAGCAGCTAGGGCGAGGTACCAGCTGGTATCCACACTCCAGGTCTGAAGTGGTAGGGCAAGGCACAGTCATGGGATGGAAGAAAAAGAAGATGTGCCCCCTGGCTTAGCTTCATGGGCAAATGTTGCAGCAAATCTATTCAACTCCTGAGTAGAGATCCAAATGAACTAACATTTACTTTTCATTCTTCTTGCCCTCTCAGATAAATTGATCAGGTCCATTGAGGTCAGCTTCCCAGCTGCTTTCATTGGCTGGCATGGGACAGAGAACTTTCTACGGAGGTAGAAATGAAGTTGAAAATAACATTCTATTATGAGATCTTGAACTTTTTGTTGTTAAATACTTGTCTAAACATTGCTTGAGATGCTTGAAAGTACTGGCAGGTCACACATTTTTCTTGATCACTGTCCCTTAACTATTTATGTGCCCCATAAATCTATGACGAGCTTGGTAAAATCTCCACACTAGACCTATTTAAACAAAATCTCTGGTTTGGATCCTAGGCTTATAAAGTTTAAATATCTTAGAAAAAAATTCTCATTAAATGTCAACTATCCTCGACATACATCCTTCTGACATACATCCTTGGATTAGGTCTGTTTGTAAGAAGTCCATTTATGGGTACACTCTTGATTTTTTTTTTGAGACAAGGTCAAACTGGTGTAATCCAGTAGTCCAGGCTTGTGTTGAGCTCACTATGTATCCCAGATTGGCCTCGAACTCAAGGCAATCCTCTTGGCTCAGCCTCCTGAGTGCTAAGATTACAGGCGTGCACCACCATACCCGCTTATATGGTGCAGGGAATTGAACCCAGGGCCTGGGGCTTGCAAGGCAAGTATTTAATCACTGGGCTATTCTTCCAAACCTGTGGGTATACTCTTTTGGACATTTAAAAAAATTTACTCCCTTTCTAAAAAAAAGAAGAAACGAACTCTATGGTCTTGTGTTTGGTACTTGAATAGTGTCGTAAGAGATAGCACAAGAAAAAATTCTGGACATTCTGCAGTGTTATTGAGGACATTGCTCAATACCGTCCTCTCTAATAGGCCCACACAGGAAATGACTCTCATCTTAATCCCAGGAATAGACTCTTCTTGCAGATGTAGTTTATTTTTGTCATTTGAGATCCTGTGATTCATTACTACTACACATTTAAAATATTTTCTTATTTGATGGAAATTCTCAGAACGAAATTTTAGCCCATTTTTAGCCTGCCTGTCTACCAGGTGTCTCAAAGGTCACCATATGTAGAAAAGACAAACAAGCTCCTATTCTATTTTACAT
The DNA here is from genome assembly GCA_004027205.1 of Ctenodactylus gundi. Lineage (NCBI taxonomy): Eukaryota > Metazoa > Chordata > Mammalia > Rodentia > Ctenodactylidae > Ctenodactylus > Ctenodactylus gundi. The sequence continues at coordinate 48,082 of PVKB01004517.1, forward strand.
TACATTACAACATTATATTTTATACTTACATATTTCTATGTGTGGGGACTATTGGGACATCCTGTACTTTTTTCTAAACAGCTTTATAACAACATTCACTCCCTGAAATATAATTGACTTTTATCCATTGCTAGCATGCTGCATACATATTTTAAATACACCCCAAATTCAACAAAATATAATTAATTCATTTTACTCAATTTTAAAAGAGCCATGTTGACTGAAAAGAGTGCCCGAATCCTCTGTTTTTCATTTTTTGAACATTTCCTTGCATGATAATCCTGGATTATTAATGCTGATTTAAATTTTCCTCTTAAGACATTCCTATTTATATTGGGCTGTACCCTAATAATCACACTTTTGAGGTACCTTCCCTCTTATCACATTTGAACAACACAACTTTCTGAAATAGACAGGGGAGCTCTTTTGTGTTAATGATACAGAAGAAATGTCATGTTAAATGCCTACTTGAAATCTCAGAGAATGTTGATTTTTCTTATTTCTTTCTTTAAATGGGTAAAATATTACTGTTTTATTCCACAAACTATCCACCAGTCTTTATGACTGAGAACAGGAATAATCTTATATTTTCATGTTGTTACATTTCCCTTCGGCCCTATACAATTTCGTCTGAGAATATTTTAACATGAGCTATTAGATCAGGAAAGACCAAAGTCCTTTTGTCTTTACATAGATTCATTACCAAATCCTTTAAAGGTGGGCACAAAAAACCATGTTAATATAATCCTGCCCAAGACAAGCCATTCTAAGAGATATTTGATGCAGCAAATCTTACTCACAGCATGCTAGGTAAATGTTTCTGATTCAAAGGACACATTTCTGAGCTGAACCCAAACTTCAATCCTAGAAATAATGAGTGGACCAGAAAAAAAAACCATACAAAATGTTCAAAAATCAATGCAATTACCTGTTGATCCAGGACGGGGTGTAAGGCACTGTGTATTTGTGGAACAGGAAATAATTCACAAGGAACGAGTTAAGTGTGTTCAATGAGTTTGTTATTTTGGTGGGCAAATTGTTAGGAACTTCTGGAACTTCCGTCAGGTAGTCTCGGTCATACTCACTTTGCAAGGTTGTGGCTTTCGTCAAACTTACTGTATGATCCTCATTTATCGATAAGATCCATTCCATTATGACATCTCTGGGCTGCTGCTGCATGCTCATCTGTATTGCTACTGAAATTTGATCATTATTACCACAATGAGACGGATTCATTTATCTTACAAGGGGAAGAAGCCGAGTCAAGTTAGACGTGCAATATCAGCTATTCAGATTAAGATGGAAAGGGAGGCCTAAATATAAAAGATCACAATTGTGTTTAGTTTTTCTTATTGTTATGGAATAATGGAACTTATTTAACTCTTTAAACATAGCAAGACTCTGTCAAGTATGTTATAAGATATTGTTGAAAAATGGAATTCATTAGACTACATGAGAATACTCTTATCTGAAAATAATTTAAACTTTTGAAGAAGTCAGCTATCTTCTGCTTAATAGTTTCACATTATTTATTTGTTTGTCACTTTTTAAAGAAATAGTCCACGAGAATGTTGAATTTATTTTTTTATTTAAGTTTCGAAATCGTACACTTTAATCCTAATTCTGAAAAACTAACCGACCTTTCAAATACCCTGTGAAATGTAACGACATCAACTAAAACAACTTGTAGACACAGAAAGTGCATGCTAGAACGTATATACACTAAAACATCAAACGAGAATACTTCTATTAAGTCAGTACAAGTAAATAATGTTAAGAGATCATCAGGAAGAAGGAGAATGCTGAATTTAGAGTTTTGCTAACCTAAGATTAATCTATCATCTAGGTGCTTGTTAAAAAATTGAATCTTGCGCCTCAAACTACTTTATGGAATTATTTTTTATTTTTAAAAAATCGTCTGATCTTCAGGCTACTCTCCACTGATCTCTCAATGCTTCCAACTTTGCTGATTATTTCATTTATTATCTAAAAATACTTGTGAGACCCTCTGGTGAATTTTTATTTTAGTTATTATACTTTCCACTTCAGAATTTTCATTTTTTCTCATAGTTTCCATTTTCTGATTGACGTGTCTTCACAATTATACTGTTGTCTAATTCTGTAAGGTATACCTTTCTATTCCTACAAACATATTTATAATTACTAATTGAAATATCTTTCTGATAAGTTTAATATCTGGGTTCCTCCAACAATTTTTTCTTTTGATAGGTCACAGTTACCTGTTTCTTTGCATTTCTTACAATTTTTGTTGAAAATTGAACATTATAGACAATCAGTTCTAACAACTCTAGTTTTGTTTTGTTTTGTTTTGTTTTTTCTGCCCCTTTCCCCTCTCCTAACAACTTGCTTGGGTTAGTTGTTTATTTGTTTTATTTTCTTACTTGAACTAATTCTGTAGAGCATTTTGTTTTACTGGATGGCTATACATATATGTATAGTTCAGGCTGGCTTTTTGAGTTTTCCTTGGATCAGTCTACCTTAGAGAGCCACCAAAGACTGGTTGTAATTTGTGTTTAAACACCTTGAGGCAGTAAGCTCCCCTTCCTTTGCTAATGGATGTTTGGGTGGCTTGGCATATTGGTTATAGCACCACAAATTTAGTGATTTAAAATATTTGCCCTCTCAGTTTCTGTGAGTCAGAAGATTGTTCATGGTTTAACTGTATTTTCTGCATCAGGAACTCATAAAGATGCAATCAGTGTGTTGGCTAGGGCTGTGTTCTTGCCTCAAGGCTCAAGCAGAGAAAGATGCACTTCCTAATTGAGGATTATTGTGGGTTATTGTGTCAGAGGCCTCAGTTGTTACTGACTATAAGCAGCAGGCAGCTAATGGCTCTTTGCCACATGGGACTCTGTGAAAAGCAATGAGAAATCTAGAAGCTTGCTTCTTCAAAATCAGAAATGGGGGGAGTCTCCTAGATGGACAGATATTACAATGTTAATATAATCACAAAGTGGTATTCTGTAGCCTTTGGAATATTTTGTTTGTTGGAAGAAATGTATAGGTCTTGTTCACACCCAAGAAAAGAAGTCACACAAGAATATTAGTTCTAGGCGGTAGGGATGGTAAGGGAATGCTTGAAATTTTTAAGGCATTTGCAAGTATGTGCCTTGCTTTATGCTTTCAGCACTTCTAAGGCTTCATGTTCTGCCAGGACGGAGGCTTCCCTAGTTTCTCCTAAGCAGGTAGCCTTGCACATGTGCATGGTCTTTGGGGTGACCAGGTGCAGGTGAGATCCTAGCAGAGCCCCCTTTATTCCTCATTTCTGATTCTCCTTTCCCTGAATGAGTCCTTGTTAAGCCCTAGCTAGTTGCTCTTCTGTGGGCTTCCCTGGTCATTATGGACCTCTGCCTTCAGGTCTTCTCTCCTGATTGTTTGTCAGGCATATTGTTATTATTTTCATCAACAGGATTTTCTACTCTTGCTGCAAGTACTGCTTGTTCTCTTTTGGCAGAGTGTAGAGCTTCCAGTGATTAAGATGTGTCCTCAGGCCCGCAGAGAATTTTTGCTCCATGCAAAAGGCATATAAAGCTGTGGAAATGGGATTTTTCCCTACCTAAAATGCTACAGATGCCTGAAATGTTTAGGGATATACAGTAGATCTTCTTAGATAAGAATTTTTTCATGTATTGTAATTTTTAGAATATTTCAATAGAACTTTGTCCAATTATATCATTGCTTTTGAAAGAGAAGTTTTCAAGTTTCTCATCCAGCCATTCTTGAAGTCCTGTTTCTCAACTCTACAGACCCACAGACTGAGTTTTATGTGATCCATACACACGGTAAGTGTGAGAAGCAGAGGTGAAGGCCATTTCCAAGAATTCTGAAGTAGAGAGACTGAAATGTGTGATAACATTGCAAATATATGGATAAAGAAAATTTGGTATACACGATGGGATAATCTTAAACCATGAAGAACAAAATCACATTTATAGGGAAGGGAATGGGACTTGTAACCATACTGTTAAGTGAAATAAGTTAGACACAGAAAATGAAATATCATATGGTTTGTCAAATGTGAGATTTCTAAGATATGAATAAGTGAAAGCTTGAAATGAAAAAGAGGAAGATTAAAAGGCAACTTTTATTGTAATGGAGAAAGGGATCAGAGAATTAGGAACTAAAAGAATCAAATATGACCAAGATATGATAGATACAACCAATTTCTCAAAACAAAAATATCTACTTAGTATTACAAACAGAAATGACTAAGGAAGAAATTAATACTTTAAATGACTCAGTTTGGGCATTTTGTTACTATTTTAAAAATACGGATGCTTGTTTCCAGAATGTCAAATAGGAAAAAGTAACTATTTTATTCATAAATTAGAAAAAAATACAATGCCTCTTCTAAATATATAAAGTAGTAATATGTGGTGATAAATTAGTGATGAATGCTCTGGCAGTAGTATAATCTTTTTACCATGGGGCAGGCACATCGATGAATAGTCTAACATGGAACTTTAAAGACTAAAACTGTAGTTTTGTATATGTGTATCTACAGGAAGACCTACGGACCCAATGTTCACTCAATCCTTATAGCATGCTTCTCCGGTTTTTAGAACTCACCTTAAATCGGATCACTTCTCACCTGAAGGCGTTTAAACTGTATCCTCTGTATAACTTCCACCTTGGAGCAAGTTACGTAACTTCCCTGTGTTTCAGTGTTGTCATTTGAATCTCAGTGAGATAGAAGCATTTATTTACAGAGATGCCATCTTAAATGACAACCACCGTGTAATACAGGAACATCACTATATTGAAAGAAAATGAAGTCAACATACTGAAAAATCACTTGTACTACCTACCACGTTGAAGGCAGCACTGTTCATAATTGCCAGGATATGGAATCAGTTCAGATGTGTATCAGTGAGTGAGTGGAGAGAGAACATATGGCATTGATACATAGTAGAATATTATTCAGCCATAAAAAGAATGAAATCTTGTCATTTACTGCAACATAAATATACTTGGAGACATTGTGTTAAATGAAGCAAGCTAGACACAAAAGACTTCACCATCCCAATCATAGTACCATCTACAAATAATTGATGTTAAAATTTTAAAAAATAGAATGATGGTTAAGAAAAGTTAGGGAAATGAAAGGGAAAAGAGGATTGGGCGAGGCCAGCCAGTGGGCACAGTGTTTCTGTGGTAACAGGAATAAGTGTCAGTGTTTGATGGCACAGTTAGCATGATGAGCATAGTCGACAGTAACGCAGTAGATATCTCAAAATAGAGGAGGGAATTTTGAATATCTTTACAGTGAAGAAATAATAAAACTTTATGGTAAAGATATACTATCCCACCCAATATATACACAAACCCAAACCAGCACTGTACCTTATAAATATGTGCAAATATTATGTCCATCAAAAAATAAAATATTAAAGAACAAAAATTAAATAAGCACAGAAGAACAGGACCTGGCCCTCGGGGATATTACGTAAGTGTTTGCTGACTCTGTGGTGTTACTAGTCTGAGCTATCTATTCATTTTCAGCAGCGTTTGCCTGTCTTTTTGGCCTCTGGCCTTTCGTCCTTCGGGTCTTCTATCCTCCCTCCTGCTACAATCCTTACTGTTAGAACTGCACCTCCGTCACTTCCTTTCCTGTGACTGTGGTGTGCTGGAGCCCACTGGCCCCACCTGGGAGCACCAAAGTGCCCATCTCTTCCCAGCTCCACCTTCACTGACTTCGCGCTGATGTCCTGAAGGTGGCCTGGATGGGAGTTTATACACCATGGAAACTGGCAAGTGCTGCACCTGACATTTTCCCCCTGGAAAACCAGTTTTCAAACACTTACTAACATCCCACTGCCTGTTTGAGAGCTGCCAAGGCTTCTCACGGTACTTCAGATAAAGTCTAAAAGCTAAGCGGTCGCCATCTTGCCAAACCCGAGTGACCTGGACTGGACTATCCTCCAACGTTGTTTTCCCTCCTCTCTCTTCCCCTCCCTGATGGACTACATCAAGTGGTTTCTGGGGATATCCCACCCCAGGACCTGGATGTGTTTGGTATCCTCTCTTGCTCTAGGCACCCTCTTCTTATTTCTTTGAGGTTTGAAGTTAACCCCATTATTAAGGTCTTCCCATATGACTTAAAATTTAAAAAATATTTGACACATAAGATTTGTACACATTTATGAGGTACCAAGTAGTGTTTTGATACTTGAAAATATTGTATAATATTCAAATCAGGGTAAGTGCATTTATATCCTCAATTATCATTTTTCTTGGTGGTGAAAACACTTCAAATTCATATATAGCTCCTTTTAAAACCTACAGCGCTTATTTATTATTATGGCCACCCTGCTATGCAACAGAAAACCTGAACTTATTTCTGGTTCCTACTGTAACTCATTACCACTGAACAGTTGCTTTTATCTCAACTGGTAACCCCTGCTATCCTTACATACCCACTCTTTGTTGTGCTTTGGGGTGCTTATAACTCCTTAAACTTATAGCGTGCATTAAAACATTCATTCACTTCCCCCTTGACTGTGAGCACCAAGGGACCAAGCACTTCATCTGTTTTGTACACTGGTGACAACCCCCCAGTGTCCAGAGCAGTCCCTGTCATGTAAGTAGTACTCAATCCATAATAATTGTAGAAATGAAAGAATTCGTGCTTCTGGATGAGTGTACAACTTCGTTCAAACTCCTAGTAAGTTGAGAATATTTCCTATTACTCACACAGTTAGAGGATATTATTAGTAAGCCCTTAATGTCTGCGTGAGTAACAACACTCACTCCATGGTGCTACACCAGGTGCAGGGCATGGTACTTTGGGCTACTGGGCCTAAACTATTCTTTCTTTACAACAATCTTTTCACAGATGAATAAACAGAAAAGTTGAGTGACATGCCAAAGGGCCAGGCAGCTAGTTAGTAGTTTATAGAGCTATTCCATAACTATATCATTCTGTAAAAACAATTGTTCTTTTTATTTTGCATCGCTTGTACTACTAGTGGCAACATATACTTTTCAGGTACTTATTAAATGTTATACATTTTAATGTAAAATATATGTAAAATGTATGTGATATGTAAGATGTAAACTGCAGCTTTATTTTTTGCCCTTCATTTTTTCCAGCATAAATTGGTGTTTTAATCCCACTGTGATATGGTCAAAATGAATCATGAAATTATATTTTACGGCCTCTTGTCATTGTCTAAGGAAATTTTTCTTTCACAGTTATAACCTAATTTTTATGTAGTTCCAGCTAATGAATACTTTCTTTCTGAATTTCTGGCTTTGGTGATATGCTCAGAAAATATTTCTCTAAGATTTGATTTTCACGGAGTGATTTTATTTATTAAAAGTAAATATTTTAATTCTTTTCTTTAGAAAAAGTACATAATGCGTGGTGTTAGGTAATTAACTATCCTAGAAGTCTCAACACTGGCCATAGGTTAGTACCTCTCAGGTCTGGGTCAGATTGTGAATCTGTTGAAATAAGACTTTTTGGAGTTAGCACATGAATGTTTTTTATTTCTGGTGAAACCCCAATGCCATATTTTGTTATTTTGATGCTTCTGTTTTGTATACTACTAAATAATCTTATAATCATTATATATATATATATATATATATATATAATATTTATTACATATATCTTAATCATTCTTTACTTGGGAATCTCTATATGAACTTTTAGTATCAATGTTTTGGTATGTCTCTCCCTATATATATTGGAACAATTGGATTACAGAACAATTTTCTGTTATTATTATTGGTCTTTAGGATTAAAAACCTTAAAGGGCTTATTATCTCAACTTTAGTCATTTTATTTCTATAAAATTATCTCCACTAACATTTTAAAATATGCCCCTCCCCTTTTAATTCACTTAGTACCTGCGATATTTAGTTAAAACTCCAAGTCTAAGTACCGGTGGAGTTATAGCAGGAGGACATCCTCAGACTTGAATTTATGCCCGATTTCAGAGCGTTTCATCTGACTTTGAAGAAACACCCATTGTCTGTGTCAAGAATTAATAGTCTTGAAACATACACCAAGCAGACTTTCATTTTCCCCAAGTCTCCTTCCAAGGGCATGGCTTCCCTGTAAGTCTGGGACAGAATCTGGAAAATAGAGCAACTGTCTTTTTTACAGCCTTAGTAAGAGCAACAACATTTCAAAGTGAATGAATCATGTGATGTCTGCCATTGTTTTACCTTTACCATAGACCATAAATCTTGGTTTTACTTAGGGAAAATTGTGCCATGTACAAATTCTTTCTTGAATAAAAAACATCCGTGGCAGATTAGCACAGATTGGCTCTTTGTTCCATTGAGCTTTTTTAAAAAAGAGGTTCTTTTAAAAAGACAAAACACAGTGTCTGAAAGATTCCTTTCTGTCATTATTTATATGCAAATAAAGATCTCCAATTATTCCTGCAAAGTAGAAGATGAAGACTGTTAACTATCACGAGGACTCAACACTCAGATTTTAATATGCAGGAAGTTAGAATAGTCTGATTGTGGAAAGTCTGCAACAAAAAGACCGAGTGACACTATTAACGGCTGTAATGAAAGTGCAAACTAAATGGCAATGGGAGACGCCATTGTTCAGGATTTAATGACACTCTGTATGTCTGATAAGGGAGCAGAGGGTCATACTGGAAATCAATGAGGAACTCAAACAACCCAATAGTACAAACATATTTACAAATCACTTGATTTTAAACATCAGCCATATCCCAAGTGTGAAAAAATGAGTAAATGAAATAAACAGTACTATTATGTTTTATTTTTATATTTTTTGCTGGCTTCAGGTTGTTTTTATGTACAGGACTTGCAAAGTAGTCATAAAAGAGGGACACCAGCAGTGACTTGGGCTGTGCTTTATACTAAATAGGCTGAGCCAATGAAGACTGAGATAAGAAACGTTATCTCAGTTTTATTTACGATAATTCAAACGCTAAAATTATCTGAAACAGTAATCTCCAAACAGGAATTCATTTAGCTAAATTACATCACCACAAGATAAAGATAGCAGTATAGAAGATTATGTAAGGATTTCGAAAGGTGTACACAATACATACTTCCAAGTGAAGAAGACCTAGATTATGTCATCTTGTTTTAGTGACTATACAAATATAAGAGAAAAATGAACACGGAGATGGACACCCACACGCTCCAAGTGTAGGGAAGTCAGCTATGAGGTTGTTGGCTTTGTTCTGTATTTGGCTTGTTTTTACCTGCTTTCTAAATTTCTGTCCAAAGAACAGCTGAAAGATAGGTTAAAAAAAACAAATGGAAACAGAGCCTAGCATTCATACACACATGAGAAAGTAGACTGGTTGTTTTACTCATGGTGTTTCTGACTCCTACAATAACCCAACAAGGCAGACTTTGTCCTAGCTTCACAGATAAGAACTGTCCAGAGCAGCTCTGAGGCTTGATTCTGGCCATGTAGCAGGGGCCGGGGTGGGGGTGGAGTGGGCTAGGGTGGGGTGGGGTGGGGTTGCGGGTGTGGGCGGGTGGGGAGCTGCCAGGCCTATGCTCTCTTTTCCATTGACTCACTCACCGACTCACTTCTTCAGCTAATACTCATTGAACACTTACTAATCTACATGTGCAAGAAACAGAGGCACATGCAGGTGATGCAGGGAAATCGGACACAATCCCACTCCCAAGGGTCCCTAATTCGAAGTACAATGCCAGTAATTTAAAGCACAGGTCGATGTTACAAAGCGCTTGAGGCCTGACCAAAGACTTCAAGAAAAAGGGGAGGCTCTTAGTTTGTGTTATCTGGGTGATTTAGGTTAATTACCATTGTATTTAAAATAAAAGCGTCCACAAGGGTCTTCTGATGCTAGGTACCAGCATGAGGCTTTGCAAGGACTGAGCCCATGGGACAGATGAGCAGGGAGCAGGGGGAGAGCAGCGACCAAAGCTCTGCCTTCTGTCAGCATGCTCTTATTAGGTTGTAATATTAGCACTGATCGACAGGAATAGAGCTTTGCTCCCTGTCCCCTTCCTGCTACTACTTGCCATGTCTAAGCTACTCTCCAACAACCTATAACATGTACCCCTCCTTGCCTCGCTCCCCCTACCTGCCCCTCCATGAGAGGATGGCCTGCAATGAAGCCAGTCCCTGGTATTAAAAAGGTTGGGGAGCACTACTTTAGTTGATTTGGTATGGCTGAATATTTTGGTTAAATAGTATCTCGACATCATCAATGTTAGTCTTGTGGTATCATATTTTTTTTGTCAACCTTGCCTCTTTTTGAAACAAAGCAATATTTTCACTATAATCTAACCCCTAAATTCAGTCTTTTGTTAATCCACCAAATTAAAATGAAATAAATGGGTGAGTGAAATTGACCCCTGCAACGTACTCGTAAATTCTTTCAGAAGTTCAGTTTTTGATCATAAAGTGAGTAAACACTAAAAGATATATCTTTTTTTGCTTTAAGAAATAATACGTATTTATTGGGTTCCAATGCCTAAATTTGATCCTCCAAGAGCCTTTTGAGTTTTAATACAGTCTGCTTCAGGCTTCATGGAAACCTTTCTTGAGGCAAATATAGATCTTGCTATGAAAGGTTTTGTGTGCTCAGTTGTGTCATCATTATGTCACGTGCAGAGCATGACTAAAAGATGCTAATATATTTTTGATTGTCAAGTGTTTTCTGGTTGATGAGAAAAATTACACCAATCGAGGAAGCACAATGTTCCATCAGTAACTATTGATTAAGGTCTCAGCTATGTCAAGAGTTTAGCTTTAAAAGTCTATCTTGACTTCAGAAGTTGAGGAAAACCCAATTCATTTCAGGCATATAGAATTTTTTATTGTTTCTGTATAATATATTCTCGGAAACTTCCATAGCCACATGATAAACAGTGTTTTGTTTGTTTTAAAGAAACCTTGGACATGTAACTCCAGCATTCCAGACGGCTTCAGCCGCAAAAGGATCACAAGTTAGAGGCCGACCTGGGAAACATAAGAAGATCCTGTCTCAAAATAAAAAGGGGCATTATTATAGCTCAGCATGAAGACCCTGAGTCCATTCCCCGAATTAAAAACAATTTTGACATATTTTCTATTTCTTGTCACTTTCCTTTTATTTCTAGAACAGTGTGAAAGTATGTCTTTGCTGAAATGATGGGGATGTTTACCTGAGCTACCTACCTTTCTTATAAGAGAAAATGGTCATTTCTCTTTACTGAGGGTTCATCATATATAAACAGTTTCCTGAGCTTCTGAGCTAAGAGCTCTCAAGATGTTACATTTGACAGAAGCTGAAAGAAAACACTGGGAATAAAGATGGTTCTACGCTTAACAATGGAAGTATATCTCAATAAACTAACGATGAGGTAAAAATCCCCTAAAATGCAAATGCTTTTAATACCCCCGATTAGAAAGCATCCTAGGTCAGCAGCATAGTTCACTGGAGAGCCCCCCATGAATGTCTGACTACCCGAGTGGGAGCATCAGGTCACTGACATTGCCCAGCATCAGAATAACTTAGCCGCACATCAACATTTAAAAATTTGAACTATTGTTTCTACTGAATGCATATTGCTTTTTACACCAACAGAAAGTTGAAAGTCATTTGAAATTTGTGACTGGACAGCTATGATGGGCCTTGTTGAGGAAGTAGAGTGTGCTGATGATGCCTGAGATTCTGGGGTCACACCTAGGTCTCACTCTATCACTACTGACTGTGCCAGATGCGATAGAAAAATACAGTGAATATTTGCCTTTTGCTAGCCATCATGGTTTCAAGCCATTCATTATCCTAAAAGTGCTTCACATCTATCTTTCTAGATAATCTGTCTTTACTGGACAGTAAAATACTTCTTTGTGTATCAATTTGTATTTACACCACATTTTCTTTATCCATTGTATCACATGGTCTTACTTCCACGAGAAAGCCAAAATATAAATGACCAAGTATGCAAAAATGCAGGACAGAGGCTAGACAAAGAGGTAGAGAGGCTTCTAAAGGATGGGGAGGAGACTTGAGGATTGGGGGTGGGGATGGGCAGCAAGGTGGGGAGGGAAAGGAGAAGAATTAATGAAGTGACATATGTGCACCAATTTCCCAAGTTGTATATGGAAATGAATTTGTAGCACAGACATAAACAAATGAAAAAATATTACCACGGAAGACACTCATTTATTTCTCTTCCCCTTGCTTTGAATACATTTATCCCATAGTACTTGCCACTTGCTAAAATACTTCTGAAAGTTCTTTCATGAGTGTTTTTAATTGTGCTGTTTTCTCTGGGTTCCTTTGAGAATGGTCGGAATCAATTCAAAATTTTCACCTTTCACGGTCACTCTGACTTTAGAGAAGAGCCAGAAGTCATGCATGGTACCATATTCAGTGAATAGCTTGAATTTGAAACGCTCTCTTGTATCATGAGCTTGGCTTTATGGTGGTTATATTCACTGTATAGTTTTTTAAAATCACACTTCCTAAAGACATTCATGAAAGAGGGCTTCCAGAATGGCTTCAGAAAGTTGTAAGATCTATGGAAAAGCATGTCAGAAGTGAGAGGAGCTGTTTCAAGAGACATTAATGGCAATGTGTCGCTTACTGTAATAAATTTAAAAATTTAAACCTTCACTGTATGTTTTTAATTCACCTCCTACTTTCAGGAAAAAAAATCTCTTATGCTAAAAGCTGAGTTTCTCCTCAGTGAATAGAGGCTACAACAGTGCTTCATATTGTCTACAAATACGGCACGGCATGCCCGTATGTAACGCTCATAGGCTAGAGGCCAGCACCTTGTCAGCAGTCTTCATGAAGTTGTCAAATCTCATTTTATAAAGAAAATTGTGGTAGTTCTGCTGCTGTATCTAGTTTCATTTCTCCTTTGTCCCTTACTAGTCGTATGGCTTCAGACACGTCACTTCTTCTTCTTGATTTTTAATTTCTTTGTGGAAAACTTGCAGGTACATAAACCTTGACAAGACTACTGGGTTTGTCTGCAAACTTCCATTAACTCTGGGTGAAAAGTGTCTTTCTGAAAAGGAAAGGCATTTATTCAGAGGTCGAGGCTGAAGCAGATATGGAAATGTACTTTCCTGGTCCTGCAAGCTGGCCAGCTGTAAGGAGTATGGTTACTTGATAGCTCTGGCTTCCTATTTATTTCCAAGGTGGCCCCCGCCTCATCCTTCAAGGTGGAGGTAGCCTAGGGCAGACGTCCTCAGGTATTCCTCAGCCAGGAAATGAGTATGTAGTTGTGCAAAGGCCTGGAAAAATTCAGTTGCACCTGACATGGAACCTCTCTAGTGGCCATCTTTGCTTGGAAATGTCCCAGGGCTGGTGGAGACTTCCTATCTGCACAGGGCTCTGGTAGCAGCATGCCTAATCCTGCCTCACCCTCTCATCTGCAGAGATGTCACTCTTTAATAAAGCTTTCTCACAACCAACTCTGTCCCATTGTCTTTTCTAGAGAATCTCCCCTGAGATAGGACCCAAGGGTAACAGGATCGAGAGCATCTACTCAACATTAGGATTGGGCAGGGTGATCAAGTAGACACTGAGAGTCAGACTAGGCAAACAAGGTCAGAGATGAGCAAAGAGTGCTCATCAGCGAGGATTGGCAAGGCTGTGCAGAAGCCACCGTGGGACGGGCAATCCCCAAATGTGGGCCCTCATTCAAGAATCAGCTAATGAAAACACAACCGTATTAGTTAGTATCCTCTAAGAAAACAGAATTACTAGAAAATATAGATGTAAACTTATGAAGGGCAATTTATTAGGTAGACTTACAGAATTTTCCATCTGTGATCAAAGAAAGGAGAATTCAAAATGGCCGTCTGCTCATGGAAGAGCTAGATGATCCAGTGGCTGCTCAGAAAAGAAGATAGAAGCTACAAAACACAGTGATCAAGGATCCAGAACTCATCCTAGGCTTAAAGTCTGTAAGCTCACTAGGGACTCACTGACAAGGGTCTGTGTTGTAAGGGTAAAGAAAATACAGTATGACATCTAAGGATGATGGGGAAGATCAGAGCTTTTCCAAAGTGGAACATGTCCTTTCTATTTCCCACTTCGCTCTATCTAGTCTGCAAGTCTATTGCTTGGTGCTATCCCCTCCACCGTAGGTCTTCTTTCCTCAGTTTACAGGTCTACCAATCTATTGGTTGGTGTTATTCCCCTTGGGGTGCATCTCCTTCCCTTAGTTCACTGGTCTATTTGTCCGTCATTTACAGATACTCCCAAAGCTGTGCCTCACCTGTCTACTTAATTAATTCAAGCTGACAAACATAATTAACTACCACAACCATACCTGATCCAAAGATCTATTTATACTTAAGTATTATAACAATTATTATTACTATTTTGTCTGTGTGGCAATTCACTATTTAGTACACTAGTGTGTCTGGGCTTTTTCCTAAGAAAGTTTATGGAAATTGAATCCTTATTTCAGTCTTTATTCTACTGACAGATTTTTAAAAAGTAGTCTTAGCACTGGCTTTTTTCTGTCTCGAATCTCATGGCCAAAAGTTGCCACAAGCATGGAACCATGTTGGGCCTACTGATAATTTCAGAGCCATTAGCGGGCAGCCAGTCTGGTAAGATGGTTTGCAGACTCTTGGTCAGGGTGCATGATAGAACTGGGACACTGGAGGGAGCAAGGGAGAGCACAATCCCATGACTTCAAAGAGTTAATGAACAGCAATAGATTTTAGATTCTATTCATTGAACATAGGAAGCTTGAGGCATATGAAGTTTATTGCTTTTCTCTGAGCTGCCAGGTCCAGATCCTTACTTTAAGGAGAAATATATACTTACGTTCAAGTATTTCAATGACCTGTGTTTATGCAATAGTAGACAGGATATACAATTGTCAGCATTTGCCCCCAGTAATTCCACCTCTCTGTCTTGGATCTTCATGAGGACATTTGTAAGTGCATAATAAAGAGATGGTATATTAATCATAGAGCAAGGCTAGAAAGAACCTTTGGCTTTCTCATTCAGTGGACATTCAACGGGCAGTTGCAAAAGGTGCCCATGAAAACTCTGGACTGTTACATGTATTGTTTTCATTGTTTTAAGCTATAGAACTATCATAGCTTCACTATGTCCATAAGGATAAATATGACTGTATAGTTTTCTTTTCTTTCTTGCTTTTGTTTTGCCAGAGACCTCTTACCTGACCACCCCTTGCAGAATCCATCAGTTTAAACTGTAGCAGAGTGACTAAGATTTAAAGTTGTGCCTAATACAGGGTGCCGTATTTTCCACCATAAAGGTGTATCCCAACACTTTCCAGGAACCACTTAAAACAGACAGAAATGGTGAAGTTGGGGTGGGAGTGGGGGCAGAGGAAATTGGTCTTTTCAATCTTAGGAAGTGTTAAAAACCCAAAATGCCAAAAATGAAAGAAGTTACTACTTTTGCTAATTTGGTTTCCCTACTTATATTTACATTATTATATTTAGAAGCATGATCTTACTTAAAGATATTGTTGTTTATGATTGAATAGATTTTTTTCTCCATCAAACTTATTGGTTTTATTAGAGTTCATGCTTGTTTCATCAGAGCTTTAAGCATATCACGAGAATAAAAGTCGAATTGTTAAATCCACCCTGGGACTCATGGCTTAAGTAGAAATAAATTACTGTGACTTCTTACCTTTTCTCTTGAGAGCTATAAGATATGCAAAACACTTCAAAAGTAACAAAACAAAAATGAACTTAATTTGAGCCGATTTTGCCAAATCAGCTTCATTTTTCATGTATCACTATCAAAACTTCATTTTTGATTTATTAATTCTGATATGCAGTTGTCTCTCTACACTTGAGGGGATTATTTTAAAAAAAAACATCCTTGCCCTTTTTAGCGGAGTCAACAAAATACACACATTCTCAAGTTCCTATTTGTATATAATCTAGGCACACCCACCTAGTTCAAATAGTTCAAATATTGCTACCTGACTTGTAACACCTAACATCATGGAAATACTGTATAAAAAGCTATTATACTGCACTGCTGAAGTAATAAAAAGAATCATAGGTATATGTTCAGTATATACACAATGTTCTTCTTAATGGTTTTGATCCGATGTTTGTTGAATCCGTTGATGAAAATTGTGGATTGAATGACAGCTGCACAGTGTTTTATGTGACAGAGGCAACATGCAGGGATCTAATTTTACTACTATTAATGGATTCTGTGGGCTGGTGTCATTACTGAAGCCCCTGTCTCTATATTCAAAGGGAGGGGCTAAAACAAGAAAGGCTGAAAATAATCTTACACTAATCCTTGATCATTCTCTATTCTTCTCCATGCTTTTTTCCTCTTAATTTTTTTTTACATTTGCAAACACAGGACAAAATTTTTTACATGAAACACAAACCAGAAGTGTCAGATGTGAGACAGAAAGAAAAATCCAAGATTCCATTATGCTAAGTCCCTGCTCCCAAGGGCCAAGTGCATTCCTGGGTAGACTCTTAGGAATGTCTAACAGTCGCTAACCTTTGAAAACAATTTTCACATCAGTGTATCCTGAAAGACATATTTCACAACCCCTTCAAAGTTCACAGAAGCAGTGATTCTTTTTTTATTGCTTTGTGCTTTGAACCTATGTGATTTGCAGCAGTGTGAATTTTATGAGAGCAAAATTATTCTCTTTTCTTGATAGCTTTTTTACTTGGCTTTGCTTGGTACTCATGAGCAGAGATGCACTCGGATTAGCTGGGTCACTGGGGGAAGATGCGCCAGGCACACACCGTGCGATTCAGATATTGTTATATTGCTGGAGACTTATACTTTTTTTCTTCTTCGGCAAGTTTGACAGTTGAATCCAAACACATTTGCACCGATTGTAGTCCTTGTTATATTCTCAGATACTTTCCAAACCCCAGTGATTACTGTTTCATGAAGAAACACTTTCTTGTTTCTCTTCCGTGAGTTCTCCTCAGCCAGGGTTGCTCCTCCCTTAGGAGTCTGTATCTGTAGAGTTGTGTTGTATGCGCACCTTGTTCTTTTTCTGCTCGTGCTTGAAAACAACTGCGAGGGAAGGCAGCCAACTGAAGGTAGAAAGAAATAGATTTTTAAAAAAGTTTTGCTTTCTTAAATGAAATATGCAATATTCCCAAAACACCGAAGTCCATTGTGCTTTCATTATCAAGGAGAATATTTTTCTGTTCACCTTCTACCTAGATATATATTGATCGGATACTGTCTATATCAGTAATTTGACAGTCACACGGAGTCATGTTATGATTTATGTAAATAGCATGTACATGCACCATAAAAATAGCAAAAGGACCGAGAGGCCACCTGCAATCTATGGACCATCGTGGAAGCACTGCTGTCTGAAGGCTGAACGTTTGCATCTGTGATCCAAGCACTACTGGCCTCGGGAAGGACTTGAAGACCAGAGAAGAGGATGCGTGTGAGTTATAGCATAACACATTGCTTGGCAAATGGTATCCTCAGCAAATGAAATGATCATTTATTTTGTCATGAAGAAATATGCATGTTTCATGTTTCTGTCATCTGAATTATACTGATGACTTTAAATAATATTTTATTATCTAGCAAATATTTAGAAGTAGGAAAAAAGTTAGACAAAATATGTTCCTCTGAAATTTTTCATTTTCAAAAAATGCACAAATTTATGACTGGCAAGTGAAGGGGTACATGTCTTTGGCAAGGCCTTTTTAGCCTAACCTTTGGTAAATAAAGTGGAAGGCTAGCCTGGGACAGTAGGCTATAGCTCAGCCCTTGCTCAGTACAAGTAAGGCTCTGGATTTGATCTTCAGCATTGGCATAAAAAATGTAAGTTTCTTATCACAAGAATAATTTTAAACTCACTCTGCTTTCTTCTTGCTTTTTTTCTTTTAAAAACACTCGTTAATATTCACAAAATGACATGTATTTTGTAATGCTTATCATCAATGTGATTACAGTTTACCACATCAATATTCAACTGAGAAAAAAACCTATAACATCTAAATCCAGTAACAAAGATAGGAGCCTCCTTCTATAGATGCCTCCAGGAAAATTCTCACTAAGTGAAAAGAGACATTAGTCCAGGAATTAGAAAACAATTGTGGCACACACTCTTATAGTTAATGGCTATCAACCATTACCAGGATCAATATTTTTGTTATTCTAAATCACAGGTGATATGCTTTTACCTCAATGGAGCTAGAAAATCAGGTACACAAAGTAGTCAGCTGTCAGCTGGCCCCCATTTCCCATCTCCTGATTTCCCTTCCAGGTCTCACAGAGCTGGTGGGAGAACCAGGAACAGACAAGTCTAGGCCAGTGCAGGTCAAGGGTAGATGGGAGGAGGGAAAAGAATGAGAATAACTGCCTAGTGCAGAGCAGTGGATAGGACATAGCACATCCCTTATGTGGCCAGGAGTGAAGGTGAGCCAATGGAGCAGTAGCAAGACCACCAGGTACTACCGTGTGGAATCTACTCTGCCACCTTCTATGCTAATGTGCTTATTATAAAGCTTAAAGGACTGTAAAACTTCCCTTGGTTAGTTCCCCAAAGAACTCCCTGGGGAACAATTCCAGAACATAGTCTATTTGTTAAATGTCACTTAATGATTATGTGTTTAAAGTGGACAGGCAGTTTAAGAGTCTGCCTTAGTTGCTTAACAACTATTGATCAAAGATCCTATACGATGGGTCTCAGGTGTAGGTAGAGTATTGCAAAGTAGTTTTTAATGGGGTAAATAAAAAAAGATTCATTTTAGGAAAGCAACTAAAGAAACAAGGACATTTCTGTGGGGCTAAGTAACCCTGGTCCCTGACAGAAATTGAGAAATTAGAGAAATGGCCAATGCCCTACGATGTGCTCCTAAAGAATGAACAATGGAAGAGGGGTTGAGTTCCTGCATTATGATATTTGCTAATTTCTGTAGTGTAAATAACCCTCCATAGCTGAATTCAAGTGACTTCTGAGAAATCACTGAATACATGGATGAGCAGAGATACTAAGAATTGGCTCTTGTGAGGTGGGATATGTGGGCTTCAGCACACCTTACAATCTTTCAGCATCACTGGCTCACATTTTTTTATTAGCTTATAAAACAAAGTCTTGCTGTGTGTGATGAATATTTCTTTTAACGACCTTTTCCTTTAGTTTAGAAGGAACAATGGATGCATTTGTTGAAGTAGGTAAGAAGAAACTAGATCAATGGTAACACATGATATAACCTGGGAGCAGGCTACCATTAACACCATAGCCTATGTGAACGGTGCTCCTTGGAGATGGGCAGGGTTGACCCCGAACAGCGGCACATGGTGGCCCTGCTACCACTCCATTGGTTTACTTTCACAACTGGCCACATATAGGATGCATTATGTCCTATCCGCCACTCTGCTCTAGGTAATTATTCTAGTTCTTTTCTCCCCTCCCATTTATCCTTGACCTGCACTGGCTAAGGCTCTGCTAGTCCTGACTCTCCTCACCAGCTCTGTGAGGTCTGGAAGGGGAATCAGGACACGGGAAATGGGGACGCACTGATAGCTGACTGCAGAAGCAATGCATAGAGGTGCATTAGAACACAGTCTGGGAAGGAGGTGGGAGGAATTCCCGGGGTACCTGCAGTGCTGTCACCAACCTGGGAGCACTTAAGCTCCAGGTCCATTATCAGAGAGAGGAAAAAAGAATAAATCAGTACTTCTACATGCAGCTAAATTACCCTCAAAAGACCTCACCACTCAATTGGCTTCCCAGCTGAGTCATGCCTTCCTGGGCAGCCAGGGGGTCTAATGAAGACTGTGTGTGGCTCTGTGTGGGGCAAAACACAGTGCTAATCCCAACTCCTTGGACATGAGCTTTTAAAAAAGAACAACAAACTCATTTGATTGATGGTGTTTTTTTGACCTTTCTTGGGCCAAAGTCACTTCGGGAATACAGGAAAACAGATTCCTGGAATGATGCTCAGGGCTTGCAAACCCACAGAGAGCTTCAGAGGGCAGAATGCCATTTGTTGAGGCTTCTAAGGCACACCCAGGGGAGATTCAACTGGCAGACCCCCACGCAGCGGCCTGCAGAAGACAGAGCTAAGCATCGTCTGTGCCCGTGCATCCATGCCGGCAAGCCCTCACTCTCTCTCCCACACATACTCTTACACACGCTCATCACTTCTTCCAGGGGTGGGAAGCCAAAGACTAAATAAAAATGCAGGAGTAGCACACACACAAGAGCAAAACTGTGTTTCCTTACACCCAAAAGTGACCAAGACAGCAGTCATTACAATTTTACTAGGAGACAATGGATTCTTCAAGTAAAATGTCAAACTATAAAGTTTTGTGAAATATGTACAAAATATATATTAGCAAAAGAGCTCCTAGCTGCAGGTAATAGGACAAGTATTTCCTGGCAGCTTAAGCTAAAGGGTGAAAAGAAAATAGATCAGAGGCAAAGAAGGTTATTGTAATGACATTCCATATTTTGTGAACACAAGAACAGGGAGGCTGTTAGATCTAAGAACAGGAGCTTAACAAGGACCTGTGCAACCCTGTGCTTCCTGTCCACAGTCCCAGGTCAAACCCTGCCAGCTGCAGACAGAACCTCTGATGTAGGTCCCAGGACAAAAACAGGGTTAGGAGGAGCTCTTGTATTTACATGTTTCAGTCCAGGCACAAGTGAGATCTCTCTCTCTCTCTCTCTCTCTCTCTCTCTCTCTCTCTCTCTCTCTCTATCCCAGTCTACAAAATCCCAAGGGATAGCTAGCAGTTTCCAGTTGAGATCAGGTATAACCCCTGACCCACAACTGTGGAAAGGGCATAGAGTTCAGGGAAGGATTCTAGTTCAGCCAGCTCAGGTCTCTTCATCCTGAAGTGCATGATGCTTTGCTTCCAGCTAAAATCTCTGTTCACCCATGAAACATGAAATAGATCAGAAAATACAGGGCTTTCATTTCAGGGTTCAGGCTAATTTAAGCATCAGGTCTTGCTTTTCCCCACTTAGGAATCATGTTACTCTGAATAAATCATTTAATTTCTCTGAACTTCAATTTTTTTAATCTCTAACACTGGATTAAAATGTCAGCCATGCAACATTGCTAATCTAAAAGGATGCTGGGCAAAACTTGTGCTCATGCCTTAGGAGTGAGGTCTAAAAGATGTGAAGAGATTTCCAGTATCTACCATTATAGAACTCAAAGTGTGTTCTGAGCCCATCAGCAAAAACCTTACCAGAGAATTTGTAGAAATGTACATTCTTAGACTGGACACTACGCTTACTGCACCAGAAATTCTATGGTAGGAGCCAATGATTTGTTTAAGCATGCTCTACAGTTTGAAAGTTCTTCCCTGTGGTTCTAGAGGAAGCCATCAAAGAGCTCACAAACTGGACCGCAAACTCTTGGTGAAAACCAGTTAGATCTAGAACTCCCAGCTCCATGCCCCTGAAAACATTTTACAAAAGCCCACTATGGAGAGAGAAGATACCCAAGGGAATTTCTGGAGTCCAAACTGTTTAGGGTAATAGACATCTAGTGTGCCTTTTCTGGAAAGAAGTGGCTTTTCTCCATTCCATGCCAAATGAAATTAAAGAATTGGAGATGTTTCAAAGACTGAGAATTATTAGGTGTCTTCTGGCCATATGCTTTATATAGATCCCATAAAATCCTGGACCAACCCTGATGTTAATCGTATTGGAAGAAGTTCTTGGGAAAATCTACTCCTAGACCCTGAAAAGAGAGAAGAAAAGGGATACAGTAGCCTGTGTGTTCTCACTGAAGGTGAAGTGAAGCTGAAACCAGGCGGCTTGGGGAGGGGTGTGGTGGAGGAGAAGACAGCTTTAAATCGGAGGGAAGTAAGCCTTACACGCTGCAAAGACACTGCTCTAATAATTGAAGGCAAATGGAAACTATATGGTATCACCTTTACGGTGTTTCGGCTTTGCAAAGAGAGATGTAAGAAAGAGAAGTTGGAGACAATCACTGGAAAAAAAGTAAGCACAGGCAGTTGGGATCTTTGGAAAATGTATAAACGTGGGTCTGATTCCAAAATACCTGCTGCCTAGTAAGCGCCAGCGAAGACCAGGCCCCCTTAAGTAACTGCAAATTAAGAAAAGGGAGCTTTGGAATGAATGTGTAGGACAGCATTATGAGAAATGTTGCAGAAATGGAAACTGAGGCCCGGAGGGGCTAAAACATCTTGCTAAATGCTGCACAGTGAGTCAGCAAAACCAAGCCACCCTGCCGTGAGCCCCTCCCTGACACTGAAGCCACGTTGTAACCATGGCCTTCTTCAAGCGAGCTATTTTCATAAAATGTTAATCCTTAAATCAGGGAGATTACTCACTTCCTTCTGGAACAAAATCCCTGAGCTTTCCTGATTGCAGATCCAAAACCGGGAGACTGCCTCTCTGTCTTTCATTAGTCCTCAGAGATCTTTACATAGACATCTTGAACAGTGGGGGCCAGGGGAGGGGTGTTTCAGGACCCAAAGTTGGCTTTCTGGAGTTGGTATCCTTAGCATCACAGTTTGACCCCTCTAAACTCAAGCCAAAGATTGAGTCCAAGAAGTACTAAGTTCTGTTCCTAGAACAGAGATCTGAACAATGCCTCGGAGAGGGACTTGCCTACCATTAAAGGTCAACCTTGTGTGATGTGTTTGGAAAGAGTCACCTGAACTTCAGTGAAAATGACCACCGGGCCGCCTGCCTGCGAGTGGGGAGCTGGGTTCCCCAGCACCCTCAGCCTGGCAAGTAAAATCAAAGTCATTCATCGCTTCTGTCTCTCCCTTGCACACACACACCCGTTTATGAGCATGATTCACAGATTTCCAAATAACAAGTATGAACTACTTTTTAAAACACCGGCTGCCTGGCCCTCAGTGCCTTCCAACCTCCCTGCCCAGCTGCCTATCAAGCCGGATTCCGACCAGCCCAGAGACAGGAGGGCAGAGGGGGAGGGCTATTAAGTCAGTCCCCAGGAGGTTCAACACTTGGAGCAATTTGTAGTGAAATTACCAGCTGAACTTAGTTCAGAATCTGGCTCTAGCCCTCCCTGAAGGGTGCGGTGGTAGAGCCCAGCAATTTGCTGTGGGTGAAAGCTTTGCAGTTCATTACGGGGTTGAAGAACAGGTCGATGAAAACCGAAAGAGCTGGAGAAGGCGGCAGAAAGGTTACAGCTGCAAGAGGGTACCCAGGGTCACTCTGGCTCCCTTTTCAGTCTCTAGAAATATGCTGCTGTTAATTCCAGTAAAACCAATGGATGCAGAGACTGGCTTCCTAAAGAACCTGACAGCCTTTTTTGGGATGGAGGCCTGGCTCACCGTCATGCAACTGGTTTAGCTGCTGAGGAGACAGCACCCCCTTCCAAGGGTCCTCTCTCACTCTCTCTCTCTCTCTCTCCCTCCCTCTCTCTCTCTCTCTCTCTCTCCAGAGAGGTTATGCCACTGAAAGAACTGTGTCCTGACTCAAGTCTCAAGATCCTACTTCACCTTGAAGTCACTCACTAAAATATAAATACCCATACTTTATGCTTTTAGTTGTCTATGACCATTTACTATTGATCCTTTTTTTAGCATTTATAGCTAACCTGTGTGTGGTGCTTTTGAGCCTCACCTGATGAAAGAGTAAAGGAAAACTTGTGCTTACACCCACACAGGGACCAACGATGCAAAAACGGAGGTCCAGAGTTTTGTCCAATATTCTTATCAGTATTTCTAGAATATATTTTCAAACTAGATCTTATAGGATTTGTGTGCAGAAAAATACTGACACGAACGCATTTTCCTTAGCAACCAGCGTTTCTGTGTCTCGTGTGGCCAGTCAAGGCTGTCCTTTTCCCCTCACCTACTGAGGAGACCAGAGTAACTAATGGCGGGCGGTCTTGCGTCTTGATAAGCCCTCATGCTTAACATATTTCTCCTTTCTTTGAGTTTTTGATTTTCTTCTATTGAATCTATTTGTGTACCAAGGCCTCAGATGTTTTGGTAACAAAGTTTAGCTTGAATAAACACATTTAAAATTAATTGAATAATTTGAGTTGCAGAGCTGACCCTCGAAGGCGGAATTCCTGATTTCCAAAGCAGCACGTCTCTGCATCCCCACACTGACCACTTGGTTCTGTTGGAGCACCCCAGAGCCTGGCGTGACTTGGTGTCTCACATGTGAGGCAGAAGGAGTAGTTAGAGCGCCGGGCCCTCCTGCACTGCTCTCACCAGCCTGGACAGCGGAGAGCTCAGGCCTCATCACGACAAAATGAACTGGAAATTACTGGCCGCATGCCATGGACTTTCTGCCCGAGGAGCAACCCAGCAGTCATTTCTTGAGGGGCAAATTTAATTACCAGAAATTTACAAACATACTTGGAAAGCATGGTAAGAGAGTTGTTCTTCAATTAAATAGAAGCTGGTTTAAATCACCTTCCTGGCAGCGTGTTCCCCTGGGAAGTTCGCCTTTGTATAAATGAAGACTTGAGCAAGAAATTACAGTGGAAGCTTTGGGTGTGGACACCCTCTTGGTTGTATTGGTGACTATACTCCATCTTAATTCCAGTCTTAAACACTACTCTCCGCGTCTCCAAATCTTTCTTTTATCAATACAATTGCAGCAATTTTGGGGGAGTGTTGGTGTGTCTGCGAAGCTGTTCAGTGTGTATCCTCCCCCACCCCGCCTGGGACAGAACAACAGGCGAATTCCACAACCACCTGCAGAAACGCTCTATACTTCCCCTGGTCTTTCCTCTAAGGGGGGCCTATGTGCGAGCATACATCTTTGAAAATGTTTGCACGGGTGAGTGAAAGTGCATGTGAGTGAGCACATGCGTGTGTGCTTGAGAGTCTGAGGACAGGAGTGAGGGTGAGTGCACAGGCATGTGTATGCATAAAGAAATGTGTGTTTGTGTAGGCTGGACTCAGTCAGTGTGTGTGTGTGTGTGTGTGTGTGTGTGTGTGTGTGTGTGTGTGTCCAAGAGTGGTTGTGAATGAGTGCATGAACCTGTATGTGCCTGTGTGCTTGCATTTGTGCACCCAAGCATGCGTGAGTATCCATGGCATACGTGTTGGCGAATGGAACAGAGTGTTCGTGCATGAGCTGTTGTGGTACCCCAGTGCTTGCACCTGTGCTTTCTGTGCTCTCTAGTTGCATGGGGAAAGACAGAACAAAAGGGAGGTATGGAGAAGGAAACCACATTGGCCAACTTGCTTGACTTGCCCTACACGACAGGGATGACAGCATGGAACGAAAGCAACGGACCTCAGTGAAAAATGCCTCTCCACCTCCCTCACACCCGTAGCCGTTCTTGAACAAATAAAAGAAGGCATACAAGCACAATAATAGAGCAATCTTTCCATGAGGCTTCCACCGGGACACCACAGCTAGACAGGCTTGTGTACAAGCCTGAGGCCAGGTTCCCAGCGCATTCTCCAACTGCCCCAACTTGTTCTGAATTATACAGATTGTATTCTGGAGCTGCAGTTCTCTGCCAGAACTACAGGGCCCTGTGACATCATGTGAGCCATTGGAGAGACCAGTTTCCTGAGTGGGGGTGGGAGCGTCGTGACCCCCTCATGTTCCAGGCACACAGAACAAATCCAAGCTGGAAGCGGGGCTTAACCCAGCACTCTTGGTGCACGTGTCCAAGGTAATTTATCCTGCTTTCCTCAGAGATGCTCCCTCACATCCTGTCCTGTCTTCTTGCTAAACCCCTCCAGCTCATCCTTCAGGTGTTATCTAGATCATGACTTGATTATTTATTTTGTGCCGTGACTCATCTCCTTTTCCATCCTATGTATAAATCACTGCCCTTTAATCAGACTGAAAATTGCAAGGAGTGTATTGTTCCCCTGCTCAGATATATTCAGCAACATCACACTAGCTAGGATATAAAACTCAAGATATTTTGTTCTTATTCAACATTCATTACAATCTAATACCGACAATGGTTTATTTTGTATGTACCTGCACTTCTATTAAGATGAGCCTTATATTTGCAAAGTTACTGAATCTGTTCATTCTTTCATTCAACACAGGTATGTTAATTGTTTTTCTTGTCCCCGTTAGCATACACCATCATAATAACCTGGTATTTGAAAGGCCCTACTGTTTGCTAGGTGTGCTGTAAATACTCAATATTGAATAATTAATTCACAGCTCTTTTAAATGTACAACTGCAGAAGCCACCATATGCCTCAGTTACAATATTGTGGTACTTAAGGATTTTTATAGCACATTGACAAATAAATTTTATTGCAACATTAAAAGAGTTGTTACAACAAACTTAATTCCATTTTACAGTTGAAAGAACTAAGACCTGGTGATATTAAGCAATTTATCCATTATGAAGTAAGTTTTGGTGTGAACATTGAAACCTGGTGATCTGGACTCAGGACCGTTGTGCCCAAATTCCATTCCTCCATTGCTCCAAACACACGTCATCTGAAAACGATGCTGTGAGGGAGTTGATATCATTACTACTTTAGGGTAAAAAATTGCAATGAGCAGGAATATTAAGGGTTCTGTCAGGCAACACAGTGAATAAATTCATGCTCAGAATTTGAATATTTGCTATGTTAGTTTTTAAGTAAGAGAATTATTTTAACTATTATTGTTTTTTCTATAAGAACATTGGATTAGAACCTTAGAGGTCATGACCTTGTCACTATTCAGGTCGAGACTGGATTAGGTCCATTCTCTCCAGCGTTTAGTTTCCTCATTAGCAACATAAGTTGTTTCGACTCTCACAGTACTTCTCAAACTTCCATGCACATTAAAATAGCCTGCAAAGTAAAAATAAACCTATTTGAGATTTGTTGAAATATTGACTTCATTGAATTTGAGATGTGCTCAGGCAGTTTTTTTACAGTTCTGAAGGAACTATAGACGGGATAGCTAAGATTGAAAACACCGAATACTCTCTCATCAGTACCTTCGAAAGTTTTCTACTTTTGTTTCACCCACCTCTACCCTTTTTTCACCCACTTTGATGTAATTTCTTAAGGCAATGTTTGGTCTTCCCTTTGAAGAGCACAATTCTTGGAGACCGTGTTAGTCAGGATAGGTTAGGATGTGTTGCAATAGCAAACGGTCCTGAGGTCACAGTGTTGATCCCATGTTTTTATTTCTCACTTCCTGCCCCTCAGCAGAAGTTCCACTTCACATTACTTTTCTTCCTGAATCAAGTTGATACAAGAATGTCTTTCTGGAAAACTGCCAAGGGATGGAAAAAATACAGAAAATCATGTGCTAGCCCTTCTAAATCTTCTACTTCAATGTGACAATCATCACTTCTATTCACTTCTCATTGGCTAGGTGAGTCATCTGACCAAGACTGAGGCTACTAGGACTGGTGAATATGACTCAGTATGATGTATAATCTTCCTTGAGTGAGGCAATCACAGATAATTACATCCATTGGAAATCCAAATTCCTACCCCAACTGAAGATATCCCTGGTCCTCCCTGGCTTTGCTCACTGTCTTTGAAAGTGAATCTCTACTATATCATGTAGTAATCTAAGTCCTGCTTCTCTGCCCCACACAAAAATAATAAGCCTTATTTTAATGTAAAGGTTGTATTTGCCCATCTCTGAGTTCTTCGTGCAGTGAAAGGATTTATAGGGACACAAGGTAAGCACACATAAATATTTTTCAAATCGAATTGGCCATCTATAAGAAGAAATCTATTTAGACATTTATTTGCCCGAGCAGAAGTCTTATTGATGAATCTGCACCACAGAATTTATTTCTAATCTGTGAATATTTATTGAGTACTTAAAGAAGCAGAAGTGGAGTTTGGCATAATCAAGGAGAAATCATTGACTTTGGAGGCAAACAGATTCGAGATCAATTCCCAAGTCAGTCACGTACAAGTTCTGTTTCATCAGCAAGTTGTTTAAACTCTCTGAGCTGCAATTTTTCTATCAATAAAATAAAAAATTTTATAGGTCTCAAAAGATTGTGGTAATAATGAAAAGAACTAATGTTTTTTAAAATTCTACTCCTGAGATAGTATAGCCAGTCAAAATGATAAGCCACTATTCGAATTGTAGATTTTTAACCTATAAATACTTAATATTTCTTTAATTTTCAACAATCAA
This sequence comes from Ctenodactylus gundi, assembly GCA_004027205.1. Classification (NCBI taxonomy): domain Eukaryota; kingdom Metazoa; phylum Chordata; class Mammalia; order Rodentia; family Ctenodactylidae; genus Ctenodactylus; species Ctenodactylus gundi. The sequence goes on from PVKB01004517.1 coordinate 76,096, forward strand.
ATAACATTTCCCTCATAATCTTCTTTTCTTAAAAACATGAAAAGGTTGGAGGCCTTTGTAGGTAAATGGATGCAACTTGAGACCACTATGCTCACTGAAGTGAGACAGAATGAGAAGGTTATGAAGCAAATGTTAAATGGTGTCTTTAATATGAGAAACCAAGATCACAATGATTTCATAGAACTAATTGAGAGAAATATTGGGAATGGGAGGGATTGGGAGAGTGGAAGAAGGAGAGGGGGAGGATTTGTAGTTTTGCTATGGTAAGTATATGCACAAAATACTCTAGATCAATGTAAACATTATATATTGCATCTATACATATCAATAAAATGGGAAAAATAAAAAAAATAGAGACAAGTATTTCCATCATCTTGCTTTTGATTCAGGATGGGGTTTCTCAAAAAACACCCATGATCATGCACTTTCTGGCTTTTAATTTTTTCTTTCATATGCAACTGCCAGAGTTGATGAGGAAAATTATCAACCTTTGTCAGTACAGACCCTGCGTTTCCATTTCTTCTGTAGCGGCATCAGCAGACCTAAATTCTAGACTTGAGTCACCATGATGTCAACAGATAAGCACAAGTTTTAGGGTCTGACCTTGTGGTATTCTTCATTGATATTGATAGGATATTCTATATGATATTACCAAGCTTGTTAACTCTTAAGTATAAGTTCCTCGTTTGTTAGAAGATTAAAATATATACTCACCTTGCAAAATTTGTGGACTAGTTAAAATACAACAGAAATTAGATTCTTTGGTCTAGACTCAGCTATACAACCTGATACTCGGCAAATATTGGCCACTCTCCTTCCACCACTGTGTGGGGACTGGGGCATGGCTTGTCCCTCCTACTAGGGTCTTCTCTGGAGTGCTTTCTACTTTTGTCCTGGTAACTCCTCACACTCTGTTAGTGGCAGCACAGTACAACCAGAGGCTTTAACAGTGCCACCTAATATCTGTACATTGTAAGTGTGAAGTTCCTGTAACTGAAGTCACCTTGAACATGGTAATTGCCAGTCTTTTGCCTTCACTCCAAGTAGCAATTTCATTTTCAAGCTGGAATCCTTGGAGCATGTGAATTTCATATTGGTTCCGTGCCTGGTGCCAAATTAGGTTAGATCTTAGTTTCAGCCTAACACCAAACCCAAAACCCAAACCAGACTTCCCTGAAGAAATGTTCTTCCAATTCATATCTTAGATTTACCATGGAACATTGGCTTAAAATTATTTCCATTGGAGATGCCTGATCAGTTGGAAGCCCCTGAGCTCTGCCTCTAAGACATGGTCAAGTGACTATAAGAATGGAAGAATATCCATGGAAATCCGAGTTAATACATTCTAGCATCATGTTCATTGTTTTGTGTTGCCAGTGATGGCATCCCTGGCTTTTTATAAAACATAGGTATCCTCAAGCTACAGTCCATACCTCTGAAACTAGTGTAGAATTCCTCACTTTTAAGATTATTTCATGGTGATTATAAGCATAGAATCATAGTGAAAGTCAGGAAGAAATTCTCAAGCTACCAGTGTTGACTGGAGTGGGAAGTCTTCTAAGATTGCTTAGGAACCTGTAAAACCAGACCAGAAACTCAATCAATCCTGATTTCAGGGCTTGAAAATATAAACCCTATCTTCAGGCACAGCAGGTACAGACAGGTCTCAGTGGAAGTCAAGGAGCTCCTGCTTGTCTAGTTTATATATTTTGATTCATTGAAAATAGGAAAAGGCCCTGGATACTAGCTTCCCCACTCTAGGTGAGAGCCACTGTGGTAGTCAGTTTCCTGTTACTACCCTGGAACAGATTTATGGAGCTCTCAATCCTGGAGATTCTAGTCCAAGAACAGACAGACCTGTTGCTCTGGGCCCCCGGTAGAAATGCTGAATAGCAATGGAGGAAAACTGCTCACTTCCTGTGCCAGGAACCAAAGAAGAACAGAACAAACTGGGGTCCCACTATTCCTTTCAGCGGGACCTCCCATGAGCTACGGATCATTCACGAGGCCCTACTTCTTCAGAATTCACAGCTCCTCTCAATCGTGCCATTTGAAAGACCACATCCACAACACACACAGGAAGCACTCAACAACCACCCTGTAGAAACCATGGTTATAGGAAACTGCTCTATGTGTTCCAATGTAGGGAAAGAAAGCAAACATCCTTTATCCTAATTATTTGTCCTTTTTCTCAGTTTATCAAGTTAAATTGCCCATTTCCACGGACTTCCGTGCGACTCCATTTTTTCTTTTATTTTTTTTATATTCTTGTTGTAAGGATTTGTTAAAGGGATGGATCAGATAAACAGATGGTAGATACTTTAATTTTAGAGTCTAGAAATCTAGGTTTATTTATTTATTTATTTTTGACAGCACTGAGGATTGAGCCCAGCTCATTCACACAAACTGTATCCCTAGCCTGTTTGTATTTTTTTTTCTGTTTGACAGGATCTCACTAAGCCAATAAGTTGTCCAGACTAAGATCAAACTTAACCGAACTCTCAGAGTGCTGGGATTACAGGTGTACCTACCATGGCCGGTTTCCTGCTAAGGAACTCTCCAGCTCCATGCTAAGTCCAGTTTTCTTTCCTTTCCTACTCCACATGTCTTTCCCATCTGTTTCCAGGTAAATAGGAGGCAGGACACAAAAGAAGCCTTCAGTTCTTCCCTTGTTTAGGTAGATATAATTCTCTCTGGACCAGTCCAAATCCTCAAATTAATCTCCAGGGCGAGAAGGTTTGTAGTCACATCTTTTCATCCCGTAACCCAAATGTGGTTGTTTCCAATGTCACATCAAAACTTTGGCTCCACTACCTCATCCCTTGTGCCACTTGCCAAGGTGGCTAGGCTCAACTTCTTTCTCTACATATTGCAATACATGTAAAGAGTTCTTAGTTTGTGGAAAAAAACCTCCCCAGGCATCAAGTGATTATTTTTCCTTAAGTTAGAGATGATAATGTGGGTAATTATAGTCTTGGGCTTTCAAGAGAGGACAAATTATTGTGGAGCCATGGAATGGGTGAGTTTAGGTGAGAATTTTAACTTTGCCAGGCAGTAGCCTTGGTTTCTTACACGAGTTACTTCCCCTTTTGTGGTCTCAGTTTCATCCTCTACGAAGAGAAGATATTAGTGGGGTGGTTACAAGCATTCCTTAATGATGTATATCAATTCCATTTATTACAACTAGATTTGAATCAGACTTGAATTTGAATTTGCACTTTTCTGCAGCCTTGAAGATAATCTCAGAACGTCTCAGATTTTTTGTTCCATAACATAAATGTGAAGTGGTCTACCTCTTGGAGCAAGGAAGGGAATGAGTACAAATGCTAATGCTTAGAAAATTTCCAGGATATTTCCCTGTACATAAGCCATGTTTCATGAAAGTTATTCATTAGCTCAACGTGGAGGCACAGGCCTGTAAGCCCAGCATCCTGGGAGGTTGAGGCAGGAGGCTTACAAGTTTGAGTCCAGCTTAGGCAATTTAGTGAGAACTTGTTTCCAAAATAAAAATGTTTAAAAAGGCCATTGTCCTCAACTCCACGAATGCCTGATGAGCTCCAATCGTGTTATTAACTCAGAGAATCTCTGATACCCCAAATATCCAGAATGGCTCGTGTAAGAAGTGGGGCTCACCATAAGGAAGGAGGCTTGTAATCTTTATCTAAGAAGCTAATTACAGAAGGGCTATAAAAACTTTGCACATGAGATAGGTTTATTTGTTACAACAATAAAAAATAACTCTTTACAATATATTTCAGGAAAATGACCTTCGATTGTGCCTCTGTCCACTCTCAAATGTGTACCAGCGTCACACACATACAGGCCATGCACTGTTCCTACCATCTTATCATTCCTCAGGCTAAGTCTATTGGCAGTGGTCTCAGTCCCCCCTAACGTGGCGCACTTAACTGATATCCATTTGCTCTCTCTGCAAGGACAGACCCTGGGATGAAGCTTATACGCTGGGCTGGTGCATCCCACATCCGGCCCTCAAGCTACATTTCCAGACCAGTGATTCTTGGCCTGTTTCTTGGCTTTTGATTTATCATATCAGCTGTTCTGCTAACATCCCATCAGCTAAAAGGGCTCAGCGAGTTCCAGTCAGTCCGGTGACTATTTCCCCTCCTTTATTTTCTTCAAACTTTTTCTAAGAACAGCATCAAAAACAGGAAGCCCCGGGGCCTCCATACCCATTTATTTTACTGCCTGAATGTAATTTAAGGAGATGCACTAAAAATATCAAAAATGAAAAAATTGGAAATAAGGTTTTTGTCCTCCAGATATGGGACAAACTCTCCGGGAAACTAATCTTTAAGGTATTAAGAGTCGACCACATTGTTTTAAACCATCAAAAAAAAAAAAAAGTGATGGCTCTTGTTCTTGTCTGTGGGTACATTACTGAGAAGGGAAGTATAGTGGTAAGAAAAGTGTCATTTCTCTGCTTCTCGCCCCGAGGCAGATCGCCCAGGGCACGGGCTCTCGCCCTCTTCGGGTGCCATTTTTGACACTGATGCCCCCACCTGCCGGCTCCACCTTCCCTTAGGCCAGTGCTGGCTGGGAGATCCAACTCCTACCCACTGGTGACCTACGACACTAGCCCAAGAAGTGCCTCCCTCCTCTGCTCTCGACAAGGACGTTGGGATGTTTGGGAAGACTGATACATCCCAGCAGCGTTCCAGTACGTCACCTCCAGCGGCAGCCTCCTGTTCCCCTTGACATTTCACCTGGCCCCGGGACTCCTTCCCACTTCCTGTTCTGGGTGGTTGCCCTGGGCTCATTACCCACCAGCTGTGGCCCAGCTGCTACATTCCACAGTGGAGGTGGCGTCCAGCACCTGGCCGCTGAGCTCATGCCCGGTCTGCACTGTGCACTAAGCCTTCTGGGTCTTTATTTTGAAAGCAGTTCTATAAACATCAAGTGTTATTAACTGTCCAAGTGAGAGGCGGGAAAAACAAAGGGCTTGGGAAGAAGACTACAGATTGAGTAAAACATTTTAAGTTAAAGGTTTCTCTCTCTCTCTCTCTCTCTCTCTCTCTCTCTTTTTCTTTTCTCCTGTTCTTTCTTTTTCCATTTGCCACTTTAGATTGGATTTCCAGACCAACATCCAAAGCACCAAAGTCACCATCCCCACGTCTGTGCAAGGTAATACAGAACTGGAAACACCATCTTAAAAGAAACAATGATTAGTATTATTACTCAGATTCTCAGTAATTTTCATATATAAAAGAAGTGCTAGTAAAATGTAATGCATTATCCATCCCTTTGAAAGCTTTTAGTATAACAAATGAAAAATAGTGCACAAGATAGGTGTAATAACAACGCAATCAGGAAAGCTGTCCTCTTTCCTTGGAGGTAGCAAATGATGCCAGCTCATAAGTAACTTATCTTGGAAGACATTGGCTGTTTTTACACCAAACTCCTGATTCGCTGCTTGCTTTTAGCCTCATGCCAGCTGTTATATCCTCTTGTTTATAGGCCAAGTGAGCTCCCGTAGGTGCAAGTCTCACCAGGCCTCTTCCTTTTTGTGTTCTTAAAATTCATAGGTGAGATCAAATGAAGAACAAAAGCAGTGTGTTCTAATGAAGAAAATCTCCATAAATTCTTTTCAACAGCTGAACTTTATAAAAATGAAACTACGAACTTATCTGTCATTGTTTTGAATGGTATGGACACATAAACATGCATTTCCCAAGGTAAAATATTATTCCAAGGAATTTATTTAAATAATAACATATTGTTAAATAAATAAGACATTTGACTTTTGCAAGAGTTTTGTCAGAGTGTGTACCTTCAAGGTTTATTGTGATTCTTTTTTGTTTGTTTTGTTTCGAGGCAAGGTCCTGCTCTGTAGCCCAAGCTGGTCCTAAATTCTCTATGTAGCCTGAGGTTGGCCTCATACTCACAAAAATCTCTTGCTGCTGCCTCTCAGGTGCTGGGCTTACAGGTGTGAGCTGCCATCCCCAGCTTAGGTGGTGCTGAGGAATTGAATCCAGGGCCTTGGGCTTGCAAGGCAAGTATTCTAACTACCGAGCTACATTCTCAGTCCTCATTAGCTTTTTGTGTATCCAGCTTAGACCTAATTTGTTTCCTTGGTTTTTTTCCTTCCTAATAATGCACTCAATAACCTAGCCCCAGGCAATACTAGAAAGCAAAACCTGACAAAGTGAAAAATGGCGTACAAACACTGGGTAATTCAGTTTGCTTAGCTGAATATGAAAACCCGTAGGGGATTTTTCCTTTAAGTGATCTCAGCTACACTCTTTGGAGGGTCTTACTGGATCCCCAGCCTCTCAATTAGTGTGACTGGGGACAGAATTCCCTCAAAGGGAACCCCTGGCAGTAAGTGAGCTACAGTTATTTGCTTTGTAGTCATTTAATAACATACGTTCAAGAGTGATTTCAATTAACGCCATACTCCAAGGTAGTTTCTCCGTATGACTCATAATTGTACAAGGACTTACATTTCATAGCATACCATATCGTATTAGTTTTCTATCGCTGACGTAACAAATTACCACAAATGCAACAGGTTTAAAATCACCAGTTTATTACCTTGCACTTGCAGTACTCGAGGTCAGAAGTTCAAAATGCGTCTCACTGGGCTGAGATTATTGTTTCAACGGGCCCAAGTTCCTTTGGAGGCTCCAGGGGAGGATCTATTTCCTTTCTTTCTCCAGCCTTAAGAGGACACCATATGCTTTGTGTAGTGGCAGCCTCATTTTTCTGTCTCCCCAGCTAGCAATATAGGATCGAGTTGTTTCTTAAGGCTGCCATCTCTCTCACTTTCTGATTATCTCCTCTTCTACTTCTAAGGACGCCTGTGATTACATTGTGCTCAGTAGGATTATCCAGAATGATACTCCCATATAAGATCAGCTAAATAGCAAAACGAATTCCATGTACAACCTTAAATGATCTTTGTCATGCAAGGGAACCAGCAGCTTCCAGTCTTAGTAGGTGGACAGTTTTGAGGGCCAATGTTCTGTTCATTGCACATATTACTGGATATTTGTAGTTACAATTCAGTCAACCACTTCAGGAAAAAAGCTCTAAGTGAAATTCAGCAAAATTGAAGATTAAGGCTCGAAGTAGATTGAAACACACAACCAAATACCATTTTGAGTATTCTATGCAATCTCAGATCCCGCTTTTGGAGCAATGCTGTTGAACATTGATGTACAAACACTTACTTGGTACAAGACACTTCAAATCAGTGTGTAGTCAAAGCAAGGAAATCTCTGATCTTCTGTCTAGGAGCTTGCCATTGTGGTGAACACAGCAACATGTCAACAACACATAAAAGGCATACAGTAATTGCTATGGTATAGAGAAAGGATTGCTTCAGGCTGGAGAGGGCATTGGCAAAGACTTAAAGAGTTCGGAACCACTCTGGAGGTCTCCTGCCAGAAAACCTTGCATGGTAGTCTTCAACAAAAGAAATTAAGTTTTCCCATGCTGGCAAAGGTCTGTGTATGATCGAACATGTGACCACATTGCTATGGCTTCTCCCAAGCCTTGGAAGAGACCAATGGGAGAAAACTGAAACATGACATTCATTTGTTTCTTCTATGGAAATTGGACTTTATTCTCCCATTCATGTGAACTTCCACACATGTTTCCATCACTCGAACAGTGTCTCACGTGTAACATGTTCTATCTTGACTTCTACCGAAGCCTGAGATATAGAGAATTTATGGATTGACACAGTCATGGGTTTCCTAGATATGTTGTACCACTCAGCACCAATTTAAGGAAGCATCCTGGGAAGCCGAAATGAGGGAGAGGAGCTGAGAGCTTGAATGGGCAAGTAGAAGTCTGAAAAACAATCCCATCTTGTGACTTTTTGACTATATCCTATTTGGACATTATGGAGTAGACTGATAATGCCTTCTCCGAACCCTCAGCTAAAAATCCAGCTAAAAGATCTTCCTCTTAGAATAGGAGCCTTGCACTATAAAACTACACGACACTTTTATGAGGTCACTAATTTTTCCGGTGACACTACCTATTTCACAGCTTCCTTTGCAGGTAGGTATATGGCTAAGTTGTGTGTGACACAGATGTCACAATTTCATTGTCATTTCCTCTAAAGATAAGGCTTATTTTTATTTATTCCTTCTCTGTCTTTTCTTTGGTGAAGAAATAGAAAAAGGTGGAGTAGCACTGTGGGTTTTGAAATAGAAGCCACCCAGTAAGTACAAAGGCCATCTCATTAGCCCTCGATGGCTCACCTGTGGACAATAGAAGTCCATGAGTTAAAAAACAAAAATGAGCCAGAATTCTATTTAATCCACTGAAGTTTGAAATTGCTTTGGTTCAGCTACTTAGAATGACACTTAACAAAGTAAAATACATCTCTCTTCAAGAAAACTTGTTTTTCTCCAACATCGAATAAGTCATTGCCCAGACATTTGCTGGAAATGACCCAAACCCTAGGTTAGAATAATCTATAAATTTCTCCTGTGTTTCTGTTTGAGCCAGACCTTAGTGGTCTTCATTCATGGACAGCAGTCTTCCTGTCCTAATGTTATTTGAATTTGAAAAGAATAAGAGAGTGGGCATTTCACGCCTGTTATAACCTCTCTGTAAATATGCTATTGAGTGTTTTGCTTGCAGAGTTCTCATGGTAGAGTCTTTTGCCATTTTCTCCTGTTCACCTGCTTTTTCTGTTTGCTGCCTTTCAAAATTGTGGTGGAAGGAAACCTGTCAGCGTGTGTGGGTGACAGGAGTGAGGTGAGACCTGGATGTATGGTCTGAGGTTACAGGAAATGGTTGTTTGTGTAGCCCCACTGGTACTCAGGGGAACGCAAAATGAAGCGTTAAGTTCAAACTTTCTGACTCACTCTTCCCTTGAGAAAAGGACTTTAGAAAACACAGGTGTGCGGTCCACTGAACTGGTGGTTTCCTTTACAGTCTATTTCTGTAGAAATAAACTTTGACACTCTATCCCTGAGGCTGCACGGTTTTGCCCACCAAACAGACTCCCGGGATGATGTGTGTTTTAGAAACCTCAGACATGAATTTCTATTTAGTCAGGATTCACCTTTACTGACATCACTTACTCCTACCTTGTTGGATGGTGCTCCCTGCCTTTTCTCTGGCTTCTTTTCTTCTGACTCCTAAATGCTGACTGCTCTTGGATCAGGCCCAACCTCCTTCTCCTAACCAAAGGCTGGTACCACAGCTGTAAATATCATGCTGGTTCCAGCGACATCCAAGTCTCCAGCCTTGACTTCTCCCAGGAATTCCAGTTATACACGTTCTCAGAGCTTATATGGCATTTTTACAGAGATCTGGAACTCAGCATATAAAACAAACAGGCAAATGGGACAAAACTTCCTCTTCCCCAAATCTACTGCATGTCCTGTGTCAAGGAAGGAGACTTACGGTAATGATTTTAAAATACCCAAATAGATGATGGCTCACACACAATAGAAATGGATTTCTCATGCATTTATACATATCAACAGGTGCTCTAGATCAGCCGGGACTTTGTTTGTTTGTTTGTTTTGATTTTTAAGACAAGGTCTTACTCTGTAGTCCAGGCTGGTTCTGAAATCACTGTGTTGCCAGCAGGTGCTCTCAGCATGTGAGAGATTAAAGGATCCAGTCTGGAGGGATGATTTATGAGACCCTGTGCTTTTTATACATGGAAGCCAGACGGGTGGGAAAAAAAGGGCATGGAGGCTCATATATGAAAAATATCTATAGTCTGTCTTAGGTGTGATAATCGTATTTAAGGATGAAATTTCACACCAAACCATGAGAGTCTAGGAATGAAGAGAAACTGCTTAGGTAAACAGCTAAGCTGGTTTTTGACACATTCCACCCTTTCAGTCAGCAAGTATCCATTTTTTCCTTGTCCTATGACATCAAACATAGTTCAAAGTGTGGGAGCTCTGGCTGCAAACATCTTGACCAGGTCTAGAGGGGACCTAGCAATCACTTTCAAGTCAAATCATTTGCCCCATCCTGGAGAGTTTACGGTCTCTCAGTTCTCTATGTAAGGTTTTATCTCTGCTTGCAAACAGCACATTTTTGTACAACCTGATTTCTGTCTTTACAATATCTTCTAAAAGGCAACTAGGGTAGCCATTTGTTGGGCTTGGAACAGAATCTAAACTCTCTACTATAGAGTATAAGCCTCTTTGTCAACTAATTATCACCTACATTTCCAACTTTCACTGGTACTGCTCTTGTCCTACCCACTAGGTCACATTTATTTGGGCTCATTTTACATTTCTTGATCATACCTAGTACCTTTGTGTTAGTTGGTCTCTTGCCTGTAATAAAATTTGACTTGAAGTGCAAAAGTAAATCTTTACAATGTTGATGTGGAGGTTTAAGTGTTCACCTCCTCAAATAAACTCTCCCTGTATTCACTCATACTATTTTAATTTTCTGTCTAGCAAGTACAGAGACTTTATTTATAATTAAGTACATTCAAACATCCAACCTAATAGATGAATAATTAAGTAACAGAGCTTGCATATTCTGGAACTACTGGAAGCATCATCATTTCTACTGTGGGCTCTATGATTATATGAAGTGATTTATTTCAAATTAGCCATTCGTGGCAGAACCAAAAGAGAATAGAGGACAAGCATTCACAGTCAGTGATCAAATGACTAAGTGCCAATATTAACCATGCACCAGATATTCACTTTACTCAAACTAATCAGTCAGTGGGGTCAGATATACATTTATATATCAAAATGATTACTCTTAGAGGATTTCAGGTATCTGATTTTAAAGTAGGATACATTTAAAACCATCAATATTTTGGTTTTAATCAATGGCCGATGAGCCATGTATTGACAAACTACAATGCCACGAACCAAACCTGGACCACCATTTATTTTGGCAAATAAAATGTATTGAAATACAAAAACCACATAGTCATTAATGTGTTGTTAGTAGTTGCTTTTGGTGGAGACCGCTAGTTGCATCAGAAATTAAATATCCCTGAAAGCCCCCCCAAATTTACTATATGACCATTTGAAAAATCTTTACCAAGCCCTGCAGTAAATAATTACCCTAATAACCTCTGAACTCAATTCTGAAAATATTTACTTCCATTTATCATAATGTTTGTGTTAATGTTTAATCTTACTGTTTATTATTAGTGTTTTCTCATTGAGAAAAGTTAAAAATGTACACTACTTATTATCTACATACAGCCTTTTAAAATGATAATAGAATTTACGATTGTATCTAATGAAAAATGGAATATTTTTTCGGAGAAAGATTCTGGCATAAGATATTTCTCAAAAAAATCAGCGAAACAACATTGAACCAACTAGACGTTCAATTATTGGTTATGTCTACTGGTTGTCTCTGGTATTCATAATTAATTTTCTTCTTTAATAATAGAAGGTATTAGTTTTAGCTGATAAGCAGCCAGGTGCTGAAATTGCATTTTCCAGCTTTTTTGAAGCTTTGCATGGCTGTTTCATTGTGTTCTGGCCAGTAATATATTTACAGAATTGATGCAAACAAACTCTAGGCCCTGCCTTCACTTTCCCTTCTCCACTTCTCATTGATGAACTGCTTCTCATCCGCAGGCACTACATTCATCAAGGCTTCCCCAAGAGACATAACAAGTGAGATACGTGTAGAAAAAGCTACACAGATATAGACCAATAGGTCAAAAGGTAGATGGTTAGGTGATAGATAGATGACAGCGGATTAGTGACAAGATCAGCTCATATGATTATGGAGGCTGAAAAGTCCTCTGCAAACTGAGACCTTGGGAAGATGGTAGTTCAGCTCAGTCCAAATCCCAAAGCAACGGAACAAAAGAAACCGCTTGTAGAACTTTTAGTCTACAATCAAAGACCCAAGAATCCAGGAAGTGGAGGGCACTGCGTTAATCTTGGAGTCCTGGAGTCTCCAGTCTGACAGCCTGGAGTTCTGATGTGTGAGGGCAGGAGGAGGTAATAATATCTTAAATATAGGAAAGAAGGAGAAAGAGACGCAGGGAGAAAAAGAGAAAGAGAAAGAGGTCTTTTCTCTCCTTCTGTTTCTTTATGGCCTCCAGCTGATTGAACAATGCCTACCCACATTGTAGCCAGATCTGCCCCCACTTGATCCATTGAGTTACAACCAGTGGAAATGGAAACACAAGTTAAGGCTTTGCCAATACTCTTAAGTATCATGTAGACATTCAGTCAAGGAGACACTTCTAATCAACCATCACAGGTATCATCTGAGCCTTACCTTTGTAGACCTGAAAAATACTAGGTTTAGACCGTGACTTAATTTCTATAAATTTATATTATAGAAAAATAATATAACTCACTGACAATAAGGCATGTTTCTTACCTGTTTTTCCATTCTGATGGTAAGGAAAGTGGCAAAAACGGCAATGCAAAAGAAACCAGATCAATCTTTTTTTCAATTCAGTGGCTTTGGCCAAATAATTTAACCTATTGGCTTATCTCATTTCGCATGTCTATATTATCAATGATAATCACTCCAAAGTAATAAAAAAGTCAGCACTTAATGTGTGTATGGTTTTAGCACCATATCTCTCCAATATGAGCATGTTAGTCAACTTTTCAGTTGCTCAATGTAATATCCAACAACCATGACTTAAAGGAGAGGTATAATTTGGCTCATGGTTCAAGAGGAGTCAGTCCATGTTCATTTAGTTCTGAGAGAGAAACATTAACAGGAAAGGAGGGTGGAGTAAGATGCTAAGTTAATGGCGGCCAGAAAGCAGAGCAGGGGAACAGCTCCAGAGAGGAAAGGCAATGGAAAGAAATACAGACCTCACAGTCACCTGTGTTTTGCTCTTTCCCTGGGGAGCTTCCTAAACCAATAAATAACAAAGTTGATACAATAAAGCTAGTAACATTGACACAATGAAGCTTAACCACCACGACACTAGCTGGTACTATCACTTTAAATTGTAACCAATACCTTACAGAGTTTACCATCTGCAAAGATGTGCTCTTCTAGAACTCATTTATTGTCTGTAATTGTACCACAGTAATAAAATTATTTGTCTCAAGCTCAAGTCTTATATGACTAATTTTTGTGACCCAAGCTTGTAAATTCCATCCACCAGCAAAAAGGGCAGGAGATGCTCAAACAGAGAGCAGAGCCCAGCCCTGTCAGTGACTCCTTCTTTGATTCCCCCATTTTATATCAGACCCCCTGGAATTCAGAGGAAGGGAATATGAAATTCAAGTTGATGACTTCTCTTAAAAATCATTTTCCCTCAATTACCCATGCCCCGTCGATTCCATTTAGGGATAATTTTGCTCTCCTGATATTCAGATGATTACCTTCCTAGTCCCCCCACAGCACTGCTGAGTGATGGTGACTTCGGGAATGATGGCCTTAGAGAGGCTTGTGGATTGTCAAGGAGGAGGAAGACGGTCTCAGAGACGCATGCCGCGTGTGTGGCAGGGGCTGTGGAGCCCCGGAGAATGGAGTAGAAAATCACCAGTGATCGTGCAGGGCAAGTGTGCCACTCCTTATGCGGGTGCCCCCCTCTCCTTCCACTGTTCACACGCAGGGCCCGCACTTTCTTCTTACCAAGAAAGTGTAGGAATGAGATGGTATGAAATCCAAATGATCAGTATACACCTCACAGCAGGCCGTTGCTGGGTAGCGGTAGACACGTGACAGCACTCACACGCCAGCTTCCCCTCTGTGCTATTAACTCGCCTTCGGGGGGCGGGGCGGGGGAAACTTACTGAAGATGCTCACAGGTCAGAGCACAATGAGAAAAAGAAATGCGTATGACATATTCTGCTAAGGGAGAATGTGTGTCCCATTTCCATGGCAGGCAAGAAGAAAGCAGGAAATGAAGCAGTAAATGTTGAAATCTCGATGACAGGTCTAGGTGGGCCAAAAAAATGCAGTACATCTGGCGAGGTTATTCTGAGACCATTAGCTGGCCTGTCTGCATTTTCCTCTTGTCTCCTTCACCATGTAGCGACAGGTTCCAATCAAGGGGTCTCTGCTTTCAGTAGGTCACACCTAGGAACACCTCGTGTGTTTGCAAAAGTGTTCATTGTTCTACGCAGGATTTAGAATGTGAGAGACATCTTACTGGGGAGTCTGCTGAAATTCGTGGAAAGTATCTGGGCCTCAGCATGAGGAACATGCCCTGCGACTGGTCCCCTCTATGGAGGCCCTGCAGAGTACTTAAGATGCCATGTCAGTGATAGGTTGGTGGGGGGGGGGGGTTACAAGAAATCTCAGGTGTTGATTCCAGTTGGCATAACGTGCATGCAACATTCCTGAAAAGAGAAGTCACAGAGTCTGTTGTTGGGTTACTATCTCTTCCAACTTGAAAGAAAACAGCTTCTTGATTGGAATATTTGGAAGTGAACTGAACTTAATTTAATATACATTTTTAAAAGAACTATTAAGTCTTTGACCCCAAGATTGGCTCAAGAACGTAATAATAAGTAAATACAATACAACCCTAGCACTGGGAGGGTTCTCTATGACCTGAGTTGGTCCTAGCCTCATGTATTAAGTTCAGAGAGACAAGCTAACCTTGTGCCATTGATACATTGCAATTTACTAGCTCATAGACGTGGCTGACTAGAAAGTTGTAATGGTCTTGAGAGTTCCCTCTTCTGATGATGGTGGCTTGAGGTTCTGGGAAACTAATTTTTCCAAGGCACAATCTAGGGAAAAGTCAGTGCCAGTTGCAGTCTGTTTGGTGTGGAAAATGAAATTCCTACTCTGACTTCCCCAGCCCGTTAGTACTCAGGGCTTTCAACAAGTGCCCTTTTACATATTTCTGTAAAATACCTGTCTTCAAATGGTGCCATTTATGGTCCTCAAATTTTTATTTCTTAAATCATGGTTGATGCAGTATTACTATCATGTGTCTCTTAAAAAGGGAAAGTAGATACTCTTACTGAACTTGAGTTAGAATGAGGTAAGACAGTCAAATAAATATCTGTCAATTGTAAAGCAAATATATGGATTCTAACCTCCTACAGTACATGTTTTGTGTCTCTAAAGAAACAACTACATTTAAAGAATTAACATACTTTTAAAACATTTTTTCTGTACTAAGGATTAAACCTAGGACCTCACAATTGTTAAGCAAGTACTTTATCACCGAGCCATATCCCCAGTGCTATTTCTAAACAAAATTTAAAGATATAAAAGAGAAGATTTAGTAATACAGTGAATTTGGCTCTAACCATCAGCCAATCCCAATAATGAGCACCTTCTGACCAATCTAGCCTCACCACCACTGTTACCCAATTTTCTCTTCCCCTTTTTTCATACTAAAGATAAGACATATCATTTCATTAATATTTTATTATGTATAAGTTATTTTAAATGATATGAGTTAAAATTCATTTTCCAGTTTCCTATCATTAAAAATTAGTTTTTAAGTAAGAGAAAACAGTAGATTAAAATAACTTGAATAAATTGGATTAACTCCTATCAATAACACAGAAAGTTTATTTGTAGCTTAATGGAGGTTTCTTTCCCTTCTGTGTATCATTAGATAGTAAAATAATCTATCATGTTAACCATCAGGAAAAAAAAAACCCTTAGAAAACACAGTTGATTGACTGACTGTGATAATAAGACTCAAGCTCAGTACCCTCACAATGAACAACATTCCCAACTCATTTTTAATTTTGATTTTGAGACAAAGTCTTGCTAAGTCACTAAACTGCCCAGATTGGATTTGAACTTGTGATCCTCTTGCCTTAGCTCCCTAGAGTGCTGACGTTACAGGCCTGTGTGACTGGGCCCATCATCAGATTCTAAAATAGTGATTTGCTCCACCGCTTTACTTATCTGATGAGTTCAAGAAAAGTCATTGACTTTCAACTTGTTTAATTTGTGTGTGTGTGTGTGTGTGTGCGTGCGTGTGTGTGTGCGTGTGTGTGTGTGTGTGAATAAGTCTCAAGATCTTTATTTGCAAATCTGAAGCTAGAAATAGTTTCTTTTTTTATATATTTGCATGTTTGGCTGAGTTCTTTTGTGCACATCTTGAAAAATTTATACTCCCACCCTCTACAAATGAAATTTCCTGTTTTATCACTTTCTCTGCCTACTCATCAACGTCACTATTGTATTGGCAGACTAACGGATACAAAATGACATTATCACTGTGATTTTTGAATTATGAATCTAAACTTGTGTTCATATGAATTCTCTAAATACTATTTCTTGCTGTTTTTCAATATTGGGGATCGAACTTAAGGTCCTCACTCTGATCTATCTCTCCAGCCTCTTTTTATTGTTTATTTGAGACAGAATCTTGCTAAGGTGCTAAGTTGTCCAGGCTGATTTTGAATCGGCAAGTCTCCGGCCTCAGCTTCCCAAAGTGCTGGGATTTCAGATCTGTGACATCAGGCCTGGTCAGAATTTCTTCTGTATAAATTTTCGGTTTAAAACTTCTGATTATTTTTCCAGTGCTTTTGCTCCTCTTTCTTTTTGTACTTTTATACATTTTAGATACTGATGTATTTCTGCTATGTTTTACTGTAACTAATTTCTCTCAGTTTTCTTCTTTGTTTTTTCCTCCTTCTTTTTCTAAAGGTATTTTTTGACCCATTAGAGATTCTGTATGGATATGTAGCATAAGTTTCAATAATTTTTTTTCTGCTTTCAACTTTTTGAGTCTTATTTAAAAAGTTTTTTCCTTAGGCTAGGTCCTCTTCCATTTTCAACACCAATACAAATAATTTTAGTTTTGTTGAGATGTAAGATGTTATCTGGATGGATGACACACCCTACCTCCCTTTATCGCTCCTGTTCTTTCTTTAAAATCGCCTCCACTCTTCTTAGGGTTATATACTCTTAGGATTATATATGCTCATAGAGCTTTTAAAATTAACTTCTCTAGGTCCACCAAAATAGTTTAAGGATTTATTTTGGAAAATTTGACACCTTAAAATATTAATTTTTATGCACTTGTGGACATGTCTTTTCTAATTTTGTCTTTTTAAAAAAATCCAGCGGAACTACCTAACTCTTCATGGTTGTAAATACTTTTGCATCTTCTATTTAAACAATAGTTTAGGGGTGATGTTAGTTGTGTGTTTTTTTCATGGGCGCTCGTAATTTCATACATTGTTTTCACCATATTTCATAGTCTTGTTCCTCAAATGTAAGTTTATCTATTGATCGTTGGTTTACACTTAACTCTTACGGGCAGCCTTCTAAATTTTCATTGTATAGCATTGGGATTTCTCTTATGGTTAATTTTGCAACTATTCTCTATCTTCTAAAGTGTTTTGGAGCTATTATGGTGCCAAATTACACACACACAAACACACACACACACACACACACACACACACACACACACACACACAATTCCTGGCACTCTGTGCCAGGCATCTCTGTAAGCACCTCTAGCATGTGTTGTTTAATTTTTAGCCTCATAACGAATTTACAGAGCAGGCATCATTGTACTCACTTTAAAACTGAGGAAAAACAGGTATTTTCTCACATAAGACAGATCTTGAATAAGCCAGTGAGAATTTGAACCAGGATGTATGATTATTAATCTCTTTTTAACCACGGTGTGGTGGTGCTCCTCTCAATTCATACATATTTACATTTATTTTGGCTTAAACTTGTTGGCTGTGTCAGCCTTAGCAATCTACATTCGTACTCTTCTTTTCCCGCCTTACAATTTCCATTTTTCTGAGAGAGGAGCGTCAACTCGTTCATTGTGATTGTGTATCTGTCATTGAAGCCTGTTTTTTCTTCTCTCTACCAGTACGACACCGTCTTGTGGTGTAACATTCCAAGTTATTATGGTTAGTGGTGGATTGAACGTTGCACTAGCTTAGCTCCCTCGGAAAGGAGAACGGTTGACACAGATGAGGCTGGAATGATGGGAGATGCGATCTTGAAAGCATGTTTGATTTTACACTGAGTGAATTTTGAATAATGGAGGAACGTGATCTGACATGGGCTTTGAAAGGAAAATTAGCTGCTCAGTAAAGGCAAGACAGGGTGAGCAGGGAAAGGAGGCAGGAAGACCCATCAAGACACCACAACAATGATTAGGTATAAAGATGCTGGTGCAAACCCGGGGAGGAGGTGAGGATTGATGAGAAGTAGTCTGACAGGAACACAGTTTGAAGGTGGAAACTACAGAATTTCTTGATGAATTGTTATGTTCATTTGCCTTTGTTTGGTATTTGCCTAAAAATATTCATCATCTGATGATTAATTTTTCTTTAAAGGTAGATTTCAAGCATATCTTTTTAAGCCACATCCAGCTGGATTTTTAATAGAAATCCAATCATTTACTTTGTGTTGCTATTTTGATTTAATGAGTTCATATTTATTCACTGTTATATTTATTACATATGCATATAAAATGTATCACGTATGTTGTGTGACAGTTAATTTTCTATACTAGAAGTGAGTTTGGGGGTGTCCAGAGAGCTGGATGATAAAAGATGATTTCTGGGTATGTCAGTGCAGGCATGTACAGAAAATATTAACACTGTATCAGTAGCCTGAGGAAAGATGATGCACCTTCCCAAATACCAGTAGGCAACTTCCGGTCCCTTGAGGGTCCTGATAGAGTAAAAGTGCTGAGAAAGGGCATGGTCTCTTTTCATGAATCAGGACATCAATATTCTCCCGCATTCAGACATTGCACCTTGTGATTCTTGGGCTTTTAGACTCTGCAACTTACACTTTCATGCACTTTGCCTCCCAGACCTTTGAGCTTGATCTGGGTCTACGTCACTGGTTCCATTAGTTCTTGGGATTTTGAATTTACACTGAATTACACCATCACCTTTGCTGGTTCTCCTGCTTGCAAGCAACAAATTATTGAGCTTTCTGGTCATGCAAGCCAATTCTCTTAGTATATCTTTTTATGTATGTATGTGTGTTTATTCACATAAATGCCCATGGTTCTGTTTGTCTGGAAATTCTAATAAATATTGCATCTTATTATATAATTTTATGTAGCTGATAATCATCCATCTGTTTAAAGTTATTTGAGTTAAATTGTTTGGGGTGTTCTGTTTATCATGGTTTTACTTTATTTTCTTTGACTTCTTTTTTTGCTGTTAGAATGAAGTTTTATCAAAAATGTTTTTGTTAAATTAGAGGCAGGACATTATTTTCTTGAGATGATTTATCTGATTTTCCCACCAGGATTTTTTCCCCCGGAGCTTCTGACTTTACTGTTTCTCTCCATGCATACTCTTCAAACTCTTTCTCAAAACTGTTAATCTATAAAAGCCCTTTGAACAAAATGAAATCTTTGAGAAGTGTAAGAGTTATGTTGATGTTTTAGGCAACACTGCTGTAGGCTAGCAATCTTCTGTTCCTCTCTGGGGCTCATTTTTTTCTTCTTCTCCACTGTGACCTTTCCCAGAAGTCCTTTTCTCTGACTTCCGGTTATCCCCTACCTCTTTGATACTATCACATTCTGTGTCATGAAGCACATCTATCGTGTCTCCTTGAAGCCTGAAATGCATAAAAGCATTTTATTTTATATACTAATTTTTATATTTTCCGTATATTGTGAAATCATGCTTTCTCAAAATTTTTAAGGTGCTACTTACCCCATTGTCTTCTAGCTTTGAAAACTGCTTTTGAGAAATTGCGTACCACTCTGAATTCCCAGCTGTTATATGAGATGTACTTTTTCCCCTCTGGCTCTGAAAGCACTTCTGAATCTTTTGTTTTTCTCTGAAGCTTTAAATTTTTAGGATAACGTCCTCTGGGAAGTGGGTATGCTTGTATGCACGAGTGCTTTCTCCTTATTCTGAACGGACAGAAGGCTCTTTCCAAGCAGAAAATCAAATTGTTAGTTTTGAGAAATATCTTTATTAATTATTTGATAATTTCTTCTGCTTTATATGTTCTGTCTTTCTAGAAACACTGCAAGTTGGATATTGGCTATTCTAAAATAATCTAAGCACTCTTATGTTTTACAGCTTTCCTATAGTAAAATTTTTGCCATTTTCTGAGACTTGAGTTTTATCTATTTATCTTCAAAATTCTATTAAATCTATAATTGGTCATCTATTAATTTCCTAATTTAAATATATTTTATGATTTAAATCTACTTTTATAATTTTACTTTCATAATTCTTCTTTATTTGCTGAAAACTCTTTAAAATTATCTTCTTTATTCATAGAAGCAATATTTCTCTTAACTCTTTGATCATACATGCATATAATTATTCATATGTATGTAAGTGCATGTGTATTTGTGTTTATTTTTTCCCCATTTTCCCCACGGTACACGTCAGTTTTTTCTTCTTTCTTTGTCATTTCTTTCCTTACTTTTTACTTACAAGAATTCCTGCAAATAACCGTGACCCAGTCCTCATTATTCTAAATAAGAAGGAGGCACTGAAATGTGGAGTGCAAGCTTGTGTGATAGGATTTGCCAACTTTACTGAAGAAAAATGGAGCAAAATTCTGTAAGTTCTTCTGGGAGATACCTGGTTGCTAATATCTTTAAGCCTTTTCTCTTAAGTCATGCAGAAACAATTCTGAGATATAGTGCTTTCTTTCAGAGTCTCACCCCTCTTTTAAGACTCACTACTTTGTTTTGAGAAGCACATGTTACTTCTAATCCTCAGTTTTCAGCTATCAACTTTGTGTTATTAACAAATTTGCTTCTTTTTGGAAGTCCTTGGTTTCACTTAATGTCCTTCATCTGTGTTTGCCTTCTTATTCATCATTTTCCTTATCCTTTTAGTTGGTTTTCTACATAGATTAGAGATAGATGCATGGTTATATTTACCATATTTAATCAGAAATTTATGTAGTATATTTTCAAATTACTATTTGATTTTATTTCTCTATTCCTTTTCATATCTCTTGAGATGCAGCGTATGTCCTTCATTTCTGTACCTCTCAGCACATTTCAAATACTTACTCCCAAGTGACTTTCATATTGTCACAAAAATGAACTGCCTGACTTTAGCCTCATCAACTTTCTCTAGCAATATAATTTGCTTCTGTGTTTTGTTTACTGCTTTGCTGATTGATTCTGAGACAACCCAATATGTGTATTGCTCTTTATAAGCAGATACTTCAGTGCATAGAGATAAAAGGATAGCTTCCCTTTTACCCTTTGAGGGGTAACTGAGAATAGACAGATTAATAGGAGTAAAGTGAGAGAAATTTAACACACATTGTGGAGAATCACAGGTATATAACTACCCAGCATGCAGATAAATTCCAGATTTGTATGCACTCTTTTCCATGGGGAGAGGAGAAAGTGTGCAGTATAACAGTTTTCAGGAATAATGTTATGGTTTAGATCTGGAATGGTCTTTAAATGTCTCATGAATTTGGAAGGTCATTAGATTGTAGATAACATTTGGATTAAGTGGATGAGTCTATTGGTTTAATGGGCTCTTAGGAGGTGGAACCTGGTCATGAGGGGTGGATCACCAGGGTTGTCACCTCAAAAGGTATGTCTCTGTCGATAGCTCTGCTTCCTGGCTGTGATGAGACAAACAGCCTTTCTCCAGCTAGGCCCTGCACCATACCCTTCTGCCATTGCCGGCCATGCAATGAGACCTCTGAAACATGAGCCAAAATACACCTCCTCACTCAAGTGGTAGGTGTCGGGTATTGTGTTCCAGCTACATGAAAGTGACTACGACGTGCAGTGAATAATCATTAAGGGAATCCATGGATCTGAGAAGAAAGTTGTCTGCAAAATGATTCTCTGAGGAATGCGAATGATTTGGAGGGACAGACATTATCTTGTGACAAAATACACCCATTCAAGTGTGGTTACATTCCTTCATCTTCATTCCTGCTACAGGTAATGAGATTTCAGCAAGGAGATGGCAACTGAGTTGGGGTTGGCAGGTGTATTGTTACAGCGCATAAAGGAATATCTATCGGCGCCCTTCCCCCCAACCAAAGGGAGCAAGAGTCAAGAGATGGGGCACATGGTGAGAGACTGATCATATTCTGGGCCTGACAAGGAATTACTGTCAAACTAGCCCTTTTGGTCCCTCCGTGTTTGTAAATCAATGCTCATATTAATTTCATATTAGTTATGAGTCTCCCCCACATTGCTAAAATTCCGATTGTCTGCAGTCTAGCTAAATATGGGCAGGTGGCTTCATTGCGGGTCATGAAGCTCTTTTGAGAATAGAGACCATGTGGTATGGACAGCTTTTATCAGATTCCAGACTTTTTGTAGTTATTAGTCCTTTCCATTTCCCTGTAGCACAATGACTAGTGCGTTAATCCCCCTAACTTGGACAAAAGTGGCACAAGCATGCACGTAGACCCACTGTGCCCTTAAATAAATCACTGGGCTTCAACTCCAACTTACTGCTGAAGTCATGAACTCACTCTCACTCCTCTTCAGATGTCTGGATTGCATTTCTCATGCTTGTAAATTACATACACATACAATTGTTTTTGTGCTTTGAGGCATTTCACCCCAAGTGACTCCTAAGCGTGCTGAGACATCTCAGATTTTGTATGAGGGAGGAAGGAAGTAACCCTAACTTGGGGTCAAAGTAATCACCATTTGAGGGTGATTAGAAGACTAATCATTCTTTGCACAACATGAGCACAAGAGAGTACAAGAGTGTCCATGGTGTACAGAACTTCCCCAGGAAAATACCTTTCATATTCACCCTATGAAATCTCATCCCGCCAGACTGAGTTTTCTTCTATTTTTAAAAGCAGCTGTTTTGAATCAGGAGTCTCTCACTAGATAGACTTTAGGGGGGTCATGTAAATCCTGAAGTTTTATGCAAAACCATGTGACTATGTGATTTGTCTTAGGTGAAATAATCCACAGTGTTTATCTTCTGCTAGCATACAAATAATCCTAGTGATGAAATGTGCTTCGACTTATTTGTCATTTGCGTGTCTTGGGTTTTCAAACACTGTCCCGAGAGAGTTAGCAGGCCCCCTGTTCCAACAGGGGGAGGCCCGGAACTTATTTATACGCAACCTCACACAAGACCTGGCACTTCCTGAGTGGATTACAAGTATTTGTTGGGTAAATGCATGTGAGGAAAGGTGGCAGAGGACTAGAGAAGGGTATGGCTTTGAAGGGAGAATGTTGGAGGGAGTAGCTGAGGGAGGAAACAGGGTCATTGGGATGTCATAAACAAATCCAACCACCCTCATAAAATATCACCGAAGTTAAAAAATATCTAACAAAACTCAAAAATATTAAACCTGTAACTTAAACACTTGGAAAAGATTGCTAAAACAAAAACATTGACAAACTTTCATTTTTAAAAATATAATGGAGGTAGTAAAGATTAGTGTAGGTATAAACTGTGTGCATTTGGGTACCAGATAAGAAGATCCTAATATATTCCACACACAGCCTTAACTATTAACCCATTTGAAAAATGATGGGGGAAATACTGGATCACAATTTTCAGATCCACTCCCCACCCAGCCTCCTGGGAGCCTCCGATTTTATCCCACCTCCATTATGCTCTCTAGAAAGACACGTGGCTGCACTGTCTCTCAAAATAAGAACCAGGCTCCTCGGACAGATGATGCAAGAGGCAATTATGTGCACACCAATTGCTTCCACAGCTTGGAAGCAACACAGGCAGGCTGTGCTGCTCTCCCAGTCTCTCAATCTGGACTGCATCTGAATGATTGCACAAGCCTTGCCTTGCTTCCAGCAGACTTTATAATTAGAAGGGAAGAGACAATCAACCAGGTAACCTGCCAACAGGGCAGGTTGAGATTTGTGTGTGTGTGTGTGTGTGTGTGTGTGTGTGTAGCTGCACGGTTGCATCTTTAGCATAATTTCCTTCCCCCCATCTACTGGAATCACGGTAAAAATAGATGAAGTGGCTTGCACGGCGCTAAGTGAATTCGGTCCCTGATGCCTTCTCAAATATTTCTACCAGGTTTTCGGAGTGGCATCTGCTGCCAATCATGGTGGGTCACTGGGGAGAAATTCGAAGAGGGAAAATAAATCAAATGCTAATTCTTTAAGTTGGAAGGAGGCAGGAGAAGAAACGTATGGCAGGGAAGGTTACAGAAATGCACCAGTAGAGAAGTGTATTTCCTAGCAAGTGGATACATCTGTTGGAGACTTCCAGACCAGCTTATCTGCGCAGATTCCCAGGCCTTCCTCCCACTAGCTGAGTATTCTATTATTTTGCCAACATGTTCGTTTCCTACCATTAATTAGTAAAACAGAAATTTGTCTCTGAAATGAAGTCAGTGTTCAGAGCAGAGAAACTCCAAGCTGCTTGAGACAATCTTCAGTTTTGGAAACACACCCAAACCGACTCAGGAAAGTACAAGTCATTGTTCCCTTTCTGCAGGCTCTGCGAAAGGGCTTGCCTTGCTCCAGCGCTGTAAATTATCTTTCCAGTAAGAGCCCTCAGGGTGCAGTCCAAGTCCAGGGCGAAGGGCTGGCCATGACACACTCCCATAGAGTTTCAGCTTGTTTCTGGAGCACAGTCTGTGGTTTCTGTGGAGCCTCTGACCTTCAACTTGGGTCCCAGAGCCCATGCTTTCCAGTACTTAGCTTCTCCACCCAATGCCTACTTACCAAACCTGAGCTGCCGTGGGCCAGCACTGAGTTCACTACATTGGAGATGTATATTTCTAGGGATACAATGATATTCATACACCTATGGTTACAAATCTAAAATTCCATCTTACTCTGATACCTCCTTTAATTACTTTGTGCACCTGTTATCTAGGGACAAGCCCTAGGTTCCTATGCGCCTCACTTCTCATCTGTAAACTAGAAATTATAAGTATATTTTAGAAAATTAAGTGCACTGAAGTATGAGGTAAGCTATGCTGTTTTCCTTTTCAAATGCTTTTGGCAGAATATCGTTGTAAATCAGGAACCAGCTTGACTAATGTATTAAATAGAGTATATGTTTTTCTATCATAAGTCTCTGGCTCTTCCTTGAACCGTAAGAATAGCTGTGCGCTTCACAGAGTCCATGACCTTTAGGAGACAAGCTTCTGTGGTTTGTATAAGGGCAGAGGTTGGAACAAGAATTAACTGTCAGGAGTGATCTCGCTTTACTATCCCCTGGATTCCTTTTAATGTGTTAAGCTTTTCTGTCTTTGTTTCTCGATCTCAACACCTCTACTAAGGCTCCTGTTCAAGATGTCATTTCTGGTTTAGAATAGACTCCGTAGAATTCTGTTTAGTGAATTAATGTTCTCCGTTCAGTAACTCAGAAGAGTGACCTTACTCATCTGACCTTGAGCAGCCCTTTAACCTTCAGCCTGGGTGATTGGCTCCAACCCACAGCTGCAGTGAGTGCTTGTACCACAGTGTTGTGTCCCTCATACTTGTGTTGGGAACATGAGCTCTTTTCTGCAGAAGCTTTTGACAGTGAACTGGAGCTGTGCATTTCTCAACTTCAATTTTCCTCACGTGCAATCAGTTCTCTGTATTATTAAGAAGCAACTCAATATTGCTGATCCACTACTGGTATCTATTTAACTATTTTACATCAGTGTTCTGGTATATTTCAAAGCATCTCCTCAAGGGTCAACTCCTCAAGCTATTTACTATTCTTTGCATGGGAACGTGGGAAGGATGAGCAGCCATCACCTTAACTTAGTTGTATTGTCATGTTTTTAAAGTCCCTGTTCTCCTTCAGGCTTAGCTTCTTCAACCTTTCTTCCTGCCTCTCATATCTACGACACTCGTCTTCTAGAGTCATTCTGCCATGTTCCTTGGTCATATCCTTCTTGGTCACAAGAATAAATTATGTCACAAGATGAGTTAGAAGTGACTTAACTAAAATATGTATGATAAGAGCCGCTGGAGTCTGATATGAATATTCGGTGCACAGAAGGACAAAGAAACCAGATATGGTTATGGATATGCACTGAGCAATTAGCATAAACTGCCCAAATTTCCTGAGAATGGATGCAGAAGCTTAACACACAGCAAACCAAGGCTTCAATATCAACCTTGCATGCCAGATGTTTTCCAGACAGCCACCCACATGAGATAGCTTCAGAAAGCTTTTTACTGCCTAGAGCACAAGTGTCTCCCCTTCACCCGGTCCTCAGTCTCTCATTGGCTGGGTATTACAGGTAGAACAAACTTTTCCCAAACACCACTTAGTCTTAAGGCAAGGAACAACTTAGCCAGTATTGGATTGAAGGTCCTATAATCCCTTAGAGGAACATAGTAGCCCATCTTCCCTCTTTGTCCTGTTTTTTGGTGCATGTTACATACAAAACTCACAAAAGCAAGACCTCCACACGGTTCCCAAGGGGAAGAAAAAAAAAGCGCAAAACTAAGACAGCGGGTGATTGGTCCATGTTTCACATCAACACTGAAAATGAGTTACCTTCCTGGCTCCTCACATCTCCATAAAAGGAAGACACTCCCAAAGAGGACTGAGGAGAGAGAGGATAGGGTGTATCAAAAGATAAGGTGAAAAAGGACACGTGTGGCAGGGGCTATGAATCGTTCTCTGTAGCTGCGGGGAAGGAGTGTGTAGGAAACGAGGCAGGACATGAGGCAGGACGGCCCAATCCGGACCCAGATCCTGAAAGACGCATTCTACTGTGCTCTTCTGTTTGGAATTTGCCCTTCAGGCAGCAGCGAGTCTTGGAAAGATTTGAAACGTGAGGTGAAATGATGAACAAAGGTGAACATTGAGTCATTTCCTTGGATGTGCTTTGTATGGATTAAGTCATTTCGTTCTCATGACAATCTGAGGAGACACATGACAGCAATAATCCTCACTTCTAGAGAAACTGATGTTAGAACATAAGTTTCTTGAAGGCAGTTGCTCCATCTGTTCCGAGATAGATTCTGAGATTCTGGCCCTGGGCTTGGATAGATATGTTGAATGAATGAGGTATTGGTACTTTATTTCCTGATCCCAGTGGAAAAGCATAGGCCAGGAATTGAAGAGGGATCACCTAGTCAGAGCGAAGATGTTGACTACTAACTATGATTACGTGCTAAAATGAATAAAAAGATATTTTGAAATGGAAAAGGAAGAGTCTGGAATATTATATACTGGTGAGACCCTAAAAATTAAATAGGATGAGTTCTAGTGCCACTAAAAGAATAATCACTAAACATTAGAGTGAGAAAGAGCACTTTGGATAAAAGTAAATATTATGTATTTATATATTGACTGTGGCTTTTGAGTTTTGACTAACTTCATTCACCAATATCTGTTCTCCTAGTTCTTCTATTCTAGTTAGACACTTTTTTTTACTATTGTATGTTTAGCACCTCAAAGAATTTTATGCTTATAGTAGTTCACCAAAAAATGTTTGTTGAATGAATGAATGATTATGTAAGTTTGCAAATACTGCATATTGGATCTCCTCTTGGTAAGTCATGACCCATGTTGGATATTAATGACAACGGGAAAATTTTATTTTTTGCCAATGTTTCCAAATTTTATTTGCCTTTGTATCCTGTTATTCTTAAAATAAATTTTTAAAGAATTGTTACATTAGAAGTAGATCTACTTTAGGAAAACATCACTTCGCAATGTTTCTATTCAATGTTTTGTTGTAACACGAAGTTGTTTCATATCCTGAAAAACAGCCACATGGTACTCGGTGTTAATACAACAAAGCACAGCCTTAAACAATGGCGTGAAGATACAAATTAAACAGGCAAAATATGTCCTGTTTGGGTTCAGTCAGGCAAGCCACATCTGTCTGGGAGGGCGATGTAGTGCTTCCAGAGATTCAGTTCCAGACGCGACTTCTGTGTGATGTGGAAAAAAAAAAGAGGAAGAAACTCATAATCCTTGCAAATGTCTAGAGGGTGCAATGGATTAAGACATGAGTGATGCATGTAGGGCTGCCTGCTCCATGATACCACTCCTTGGCTTTCCCTAATCTCCCTTGAACCATGGATGTTAGGAGTAAGTGACATCCACGGGTTGTGCCTCCCAGGTTCAGCCAATGAGGGGCAGAAACGAGAGGAAGGATGCCAGGCTTTTAAAAATTTTTGTTGTTTTTTTTTTCATTTTTTAGTGGCTTAGGTGAGTCTCCAGTAACAGTTATGTATTTTCTATTGCTTCCTGTCCTCCTGTCCCTATTTTAAATTTCATAGGTACAATCTAAATGACATGATTTGCAATTAAAAGAACAGAAAGGTCATCTTTCTAAACTGCAGAACTAGCGGCTTGACTACAATATGGACTATCATTTTTGAAATTCAAAGTTCTAAAAGTGTGGTCCAAGGGTCATCTCCTCAAGAATTCCCTGAGAAGTTTATATAATTGTCTATTTCTGGACTCATTCTGGACTTGCTAAACTCAAAAATCTCTGGGGATGTGGCTAGACAGTCTATTTCAACTAGCTCCTTATAAAAATGTTGAATAAAAATAAAGTACAAAATCAGTGGTCTACAATCTTTGATCTTCTTGTAAATGTTTTAAAGAGATGACACAAGACAATTTTAAAATAAAAAATAAAGCTTAAAATCAACGGTCTATCATCTTTGATCTTCTTGGGAATGTTTTAGAGAGAGATGACACAATGTTTTTATTAAAGCGTCCAGATGAGTTTTATGTAATCTATTTCAAGAGATTCCATCTGTCAAGTTAAGAAATTTAGATGAGTTGGTGAATTTTTAAAATGTCACTTTTTATGAGTACCCCAGAAGTAAACTAAATCCTAAGCAAGAGTAAATAGACTCACCATACCACTAAGAAATTTCACAGTCCATGGGATGGTAGATACACGAAACACAAAGTCTTGCAAACATCACTTCTTGCTAGACCAGTGATGGCCAGATCTGATTTTATCATTCCCCCAGGAAAATTAACTTGTACAAGGAATAGCAAGATTTTTGGATACATTTCCAATAAAAATAAATTTTAAGTCTTTACTTAAACTATGCATTTTCTAACACATTAAATAAAACTTAATAGGGTATTTCAATGATAAAAACACAGTTCTAATGTTTCCTCGACCTAAGCGTCTATAAGAGGCAAATTTTTCAAGCATGAATTTGGGCGCAAATACATTTTTTTGGCGAAACAAAAGAAGAGGAAGAGGAGAGAATCCAAGGGAAGGAAAAGCCAAACCAAGTGAATGTGCTTCAAAACTGACTGTAAGAGAGAGCAACTGGAGCCAGATCCCAGAAGAGACAATTTAATGAGGTAAATGTGACAAATGTCCTTCACATGCATTCACAATTAGCAGTCTGTGCCCTTCATTGGTCAACGGTTCCTCAAGGATATCCTGGCTTCTGATGTTTTCAGCTTTGTGTATAGGTTAGGATGGAGTCGTTGGTGCCAACAGCCCATCTAGACAGTGGTTGCAAATTCATCCAAAGTAAAACTGAGAGCCGCGGGGTAGAGCTGAGACAAGCTACTGCTGTGTTATATCTGCATGTAGCTGGCTGTTGTATTAATGGCTTCTAGGAATATGTAGGCAGAAAAATCAACTACTGCCTGAGGGGAATTTGGAATATTCTATTTAAAAAATTTCACAATTATCTGAAAGGATTTTTCTGGCAAAGGGTTGCTGGTTTATTCAAATGCATGGATTATAAATATTTTATCTCCCGAGATGGTTTTTGTGCTTTCAGTGTGGATTCTGTTTATGCCCCAACGCTTCTCCTCCTGTTCTGATGGAAAACATTTGTCCCTTCATTGTTAACACGCAAAACTTGGAAAGAACCCACGAAAGAAAAGCAGGTTAAAATAAATTCCTTACGACATAAAATTAACCTTCGCTTTTATGCCTTGGAGTTGTTTATTTGGTAACTGAAAGGAGTCCTGCTGGACATTGAGCAGACGATGGAGTTACCACCGAAAGGACTTCTGAGAATGGGTTGCTTTTAAATCATGCTGGGGATAACGTAAGCCGTGGTGCTCTGGAGCCATTTTAGAAAGGCAAGATGTGTTCCCTCCTGCTTTCTTAGCGTGAGCACAATGAGTCATGTTCCCGCCTTCCTCCCATCAAGTTCTCAGAGTCCTTCCACCTACTTCTGGGCCTTACTCTCCTGCTGTGTTTTGCATGGCTTCTGACAATGCTCTCTAACCTTTTATATTCCTTCTCAAGTACATCAATTTTTGACTTTGTTCTCCTTGTACATTTCTCCCAATGATAGTCAAGTGGCCAGTGCTCATTAACTGGGCAGAGCCTTAATATGAATGAGAGCGTAGACCCCAGAGTTTGTCAACCCCAGCTTTTGAATTCTGGCTCTATCCCTTATGAGTTGTATGTGTCTAAAGAGGGCTGCTGTTCTACTCAGTGAGAAGAGGATAATATTGAAGTTCCCATGAGACTTTCATGAGGTCGAAATGAGGCAATAGATGGAAACGCATTGTGTCTGAGTCACAATGAAGAATTGATAAATGATAACCAACATCATGATTTAACATTGTGCATAATTCGTGCTTCTCATCTGCATCCTTAGATGCTGTCACTGAATGTGGAGACAGGATTACAAGGAACCCTGGAACTTGAAGTCAGTCTCACCTGCCAAATGCACAGAGGCGCTCTTTGACCCACGGAGCAATAAAGTAGGTGTGTGGAGACTTGCAAATAGAAACAAGCCTGAGCAAGCGTTGTTCAACAACAAATGTGGGCAGAACAGTTCTTAAAAGGAAACTTGAAGCAAAGCCTGTAAGCTTGACATACACGGAGAGAGGAAACGGAGAGCAGACTACCTTGGACGAGGGATTCCTGTGCAACTGTGCTTTACGGAATATCTTACAGTCAGAAACAGCAATAGATTTTTCTGTGGGTTATGCAAGAACAGTGTCATGAATGCATGCAATGAGAAAATGACCACTGGGCCCTTGTTTTCTGCTTTTCAATCCTACCCAACATATAATTGCATTTCGTAGTATAAGGATAATACTGCATTCAAGCTGGTGGTTCACACAGGCAACATGAAGACTAAAAGGAAAAACAAAACCACTAAGGATGAGGATGTAGCTCAGTGGGAGAGGGCCTGCAATCTTTAGCACAGCAGAAAAAGTTTTTAAAAGAAAAGAAAAAATTGTTTTGAGAAACAAACTATTAATGCTATTCATGTGTAGAGATACATACTTATAATCTTAAGCGTCTGGGAAGCTGAAGCAGGAGGAAGGCAAGTTTGAGCCCAACATGGGCAATTTAGCTACTTAGTAAGACTCTATCTCAAAAAATTAAATAAATGAAATAAAGAGTTGGGGTTGTTGCTCAGAGTGGATGCCCTGAGTCCAGCTCCCAGTACCAAATACACAAAATCATCCTCATGCCCATCATC
The DNA here is from genome assembly GCA_004027205.1 of Ctenodactylus gundi. Classification (NCBI taxonomy): domain Eukaryota; kingdom Metazoa; phylum Chordata; class Mammalia; order Rodentia; family Ctenodactylidae; genus Ctenodactylus; species Ctenodactylus gundi. The sequence goes on from PVKB01004517.1 coordinate 107,276, forward strand.
GCCATCACCATCGCCATCCTACTGGAGCAGGTGACTTAACTATGAAGGAGTGATCAGAAGCTTTTCACAAAGAGAACACCTCCACACTTCTTCCCAATCTTGATGGTGACATAGGGAAGGCACAGTAGTATTTTGAATGGAGTGAGCAAAAATATAATCAATGGCTTTTGACTCCTTTTGGAGAGAGACTGAGAGGAACATAAGGGAGAGCGATCTGTTTAAAACTTGGAGCCAGGATTTCACAGGGTTTCTCTAGAGGCTTGTCGGGAAAGAAAGCCACTGGGTGTGACAGGTAAGAGTCCTGCTGCTAGAAGTCATTTTCTTCTGAGGAATGGAGTTAACCTCAACTTCATCTTCATGGGTACATAGTGACACCATAGAATTCTCATGAGACGACTTTTTGACCAGGGGCCTTCAGGAGTTTTGACCCTGGCTTTCGAGACTGGGAATTTGGCTCAGTGGTAGAGCACTTATTCTTGAAACAATGGTAAGATTTGCAAGTACCTGAGTTTGATATCCAGGACAGAAGGGAAAACGAGAGAGAGAGAGAGAAAGAGAGAGAGAGAGAGAGAGAGAGAGAGAGAGAGAGAGAGAGAGAGAGAGGAAGAGAAAGAGAGGGAGGAAGAAAGGGAGAGGGAGGGAGAGAGGAGCAGGAGTTGTGGGGTAGAGGCTATAGCGTATTAGCAGAATTTAAGTTCAAAGTAAGAAACAAAGTCGACATTGGTCATAGCAGTTTGGGCAGCAAGCTTATCTGAACACAAGTATTGTACAGTATTAAAATCAAAATACAGATACTCATACCGGTGCTTCGGCTTGGAACACTCATTCTCAGACCTACTCCAGGCTGGGCCCATTTTGCTATTCCTATTACCAATCTATTAACTGGCCCTTCCGAAATCAAGTCACCTCTTTCCACAGACAGCCATGCTGCCACCCTCTGTGGAAACTTATTGTCCTCTGTGAGGTTTATCTTTACTACTTTTACTACCTGGTATGAACTTACTTCTTGTTAATTGTTGTGTGTGTATTTTATGCATGTCTTTGCATAAAAATATGAATTCTGTGAAAGTCAAGGCCCTGCTATTTAAGACTATCTCTCTAGTGTTCAGGAGAGTGATTGTTACAGAGTAGATGATTTATCACGATTGTTTTCTGAATGAATGAATCCGGGAATAAATGAATATATTTTTGAACTCAATACCAGCAAATCGACTTTAGCAAAACATCCTCTTTCATCAGTCTTATTGCTGTGGGCTTCTGAGATGTTTTTGTATGTGAATTATAAAGTCATCTTTTTTCTAGTTTTATTTTCTACTTACCACTAGATATTGCCCAAAAGATAATTGACATCAATCTTGAGAATCCATGTCAAAGCTTTTTTTTTTTTGGTCGCTTAAAAGATATCTTCACAATCTGCACATTATTTGGGCATGTTTACTCATAAAAATACACTTGGTGTACACATATATACGAGGAGGTTACATTTAAAAAATGAGACCTTTTGTCAGAACAATGGAGCACATCCAATGGAATTTTTGAAATCAAGGAACACTAATTTTGGGAGGGGGTGGAATGATGGAACCTAGTTTTTTTCCCTATTGATATTTATTCTTTAGCTACTGACCCAGTTAATTTGATGATCTCTCTCTCTCTTTCTCTCTCTCTCTCTCTCCCTCTAATCTTTCTCTATTTATGTCTTTCTCAGTCTGTTCATAATGACTATAGCAAAACCCCTCTTCCTGAGTCAGAGTGACTCTTGGTACCATAAAGTTGCAAATCTTTCAAGACAGCTTGGTCTGCCCAGATTCTGACCATGAGCTCTGTCAACCAGAAAGCAATCCCCACTCGTTCATTCAAAAAACATTTGTTAAAGAGTGCCAGATAATTGATACATCTTTCAAAGTTTTTGTAGTATATTTCCCTGGCGACGGACTAACCATTTGCCTCTGGGCCCTTGGCACTCGTTTTCTGACATAACCATTTGCTCCAATAAGGGCTTTCTTCTTGGGACTCTGCTCTACCTTCTGGTGACAGACAATCTGCTTATTCCTAACGAGGACTCACTACTCAACTCTTATCCTGATTCTTCCCTATCCCAACCTCTCCACCAGGCCTCAGGGAGCATTTCTCCATAGTTAACCCTTCACTGATCACTATCTGAAGAGGTACCTATCCTTCATTAAACCCACTTGAGCACCCTAATGCATTTCTAAACCGAAAAGCTTTTTCTGTGCCCGTGCAGTCCAGAACAACTGCCACTAGCCACAGGTGGCTCTCGGCCATTTGAAATGCAGCTTGTCTGAATTGAGAAGCACTGCAAGTGTAAAATACACACCGGGCTGTGAAAACTTCATGTAAAATTAAACACATCTCACCAAATTTTCTATTGAGTACATGTAGATATGGCAATATTTTGCATTTATTTGGTTAAGTGAAATGTTATTGAGATTCAGTCTTCACTTGAATGTGGCTAGAATGCCCTGTATTTCTGATGAATAGCATGGGCCATCATGATCACAGAGGCATCAGTTTCCCATGTTAGCTTTGAAACACATTCTTATGCCTAAAGCAACTGACCACCCATTTTGTGGGTGTGGCACACGTCATCCATTTTTTTTATCTGCAATTTATTCCCAGCATTGAGTCTTCATGAAACGATGTCCACTGAGAAGGGCACGTAGCACTGTGGCAGGGGGCACTCGGGCTTCTCTGAAGGTCAGTGGGGCTTGCTTACAAAAGCACATTGTCTGAAGCAGACGTGTGGGCTTTCTATGTGCTTTGTGTTTGTAGCAGCAATTATGGCTTCCGGGGTCAGACACCTTCAGGCAGTTAATAAGCAGAGTTTGGCTTAAGGTCTATCAGCTTCCTAGCCACTTATTAAATCCTAAGGAATCCCTTACCCCAAGGTCAGCGCTGCTAACTCAGTCATATTTTATGACCGAGCAAAAGAACACTTTCCTCTTTATTGTCAATAGTATTGATTGGTGGGTCTTTGGGTGGTCCTGGTCATTTTTATTTGCCTCTTTTGTTTTCAACTGCCAAGGAAGTGACATCATCTTTCCTTCACAATACAGAATTATTGCCACTCTGCAAGCCCAGTACAAGGAGGTTCACTGTTGGACACTGAACCTCACCTCTTTATTATTATTATTATAGAATGACTCACAGGGGAAAGAAAATCCAGACCAGCAAGGAGGCCCTTGCCATAAACCCTCCAAGTCACCAGCCTGATAAACTACCATCTTTACCAACAGTCACAATGCTCCCATTAGACTCCAACACAAGGGTAGGTATGACTAATTCTTCCCTTTACCACCAAAAATAAATCACAGCACTGAGCTGGAAGGAGACACAGACTTTTCCAGGACGAAGAGTTGAGTTGGAGGCTGAGACGTAGGAAACGTTTTGAAAAGGAGCCAGGCAGCCCTCAGCAGAGGATGACTGAACAAGATCCCCGGCCCAGAACCTTCCATGAAAGCTGAGTTGCTAGAAATAGTTGTTGGTACTTGGAGGAGTTGTTGGCATGGAGGGTATCTCACTCGACGTTAAGTTGGCATTACCTTTGACAAAAGCTGCTCTCTCATAAATCCATGATTACAAGGCATTACCCTTCAAAAACCTTTTATGTATTATTTATGTTTAGGAATCATTGCAGATCTGCCCAAATTCCTTATACCTAAAATTGACATCTGTAAATGGAAGCACTTATATGTAATTCATAGGGTGAAGTATGTAAAGGACTTACAGCACTAGAACCAGGTGGATATTGTCAAAGTAATCGGAACAATGCCGTGTTGGAATGAAATGGTTGACTTTTTCTGAGACAGAATTTTTGTTGCTCAGAAATAATACATTTATTACTTATCTATATAATTTCTTTTAAAATCATAGCTATTACTGTGCTGATCTAGCCCTGACATTTTCAGAATGATGTCTAATTTAGCATGAAAGATCTAAATTTGGGGTATTTATTCCTAGGGTGGCAAAGGTTGAATTAATGCAAGGCTTGCTGCTCTCTCCATTCCCGCTTTATCTACCCAATATACATATTGTTACCTGGGGTAGACACTTGCCCTTCGGATGGGCCCAAGAGAAGATGGGAAAGGCACTTTGGAGTGTGAGCCCTTTGGAGCTGAATCCTGGTACAATTACTTACCTATCATACAACCTAAGGGAAGTTGCTTAATGCCTCTGTGCCCCAGATTCCTCGCATATGAAACAGCACAACAGCCTGGAAGAGATATTTTGTACACCCATGTTTATTGTGTTTGTAATAGCCTTATTCATAATTACCTAAAGACAGAATCAAATCAAATATTCACTGACCAGCTAATAAACAGAATGGGACATGCATACCATGAGATATTATTCAGCTTTTAAAAGGGAAAGAGTTGTGACACGTGCTGCAAATCGACGAGCCTCAGAGACATGATGGCCAAGGAAAAAAGCTAGTCACAAAAGGATGAATATTGGATGATTCCACCTGCATGGAGCACTCGGACTAGTCAAGCTTGAGCAGGTAGACAATACTATGGTAGTTACCAGAGTCTGGTGGAATGGAGTAACAGGAAGTTGTTCAATGGATACAGAGTTTCAATTCTGCATGATAAAAAGAAATCCAGAAATGGTCGGTGGGGATGGAAGCAAGACTGCACAACGAGAAATGTACACTGAAAATGCTTATGGTAACAAATGTTATGGGTTGAGCACTTTGCCATCACATTAAAAATTAAAATCAAAGTAGAATAATATTAATTTATTTCCAGATTTTTGGAGGGATAGTTTTGTGAATTAAATTAGGATAATGTCTTATAAGATTTAACTCAGGGCTGGATACCTAAAAGTCATCCAAAATATTGCAGATGTTAAAAAATAAAACTAAGAAACCAAAAACAAGCACTGGAATTCCTTTGAATTTATTGCTAAGGATGATACCGATTGGAAGTTTCCCAAACCTAGAATGAAGTCACAGAGGGGACAAAAGATAGCCCTCAGTGTCACAAGACCACTCAGCCTGAGCCAACGTGTCTCAGAGAGGAAGGCAGAATGCAAAGACCAGCAGGGGACGACAACGAGATGGCTCAGGCAGTCTGGGCAAGGAAGGCCACCTGGAAGTCCCCTGGAATGGATGAGGTCCCAGTGCGGCTGGAGGTCGCTGGGTGTGCCTCCAACCCGCTTAAAGTCCAGTCCTCTGAACGCAGCCCCTGACGCTCAACCAGGCAGTAACTTTCCCTCCTCACAGATGCCTTTCTCAGGCCTTCACTCACTTGGCTGCATCTTTCCCCTGAAGCTAACAAGCTTGGCAACCTTACTCTTCTTAATAAAACATGGCACCGCTAAGGGATTTTTTTAAAAAGAATATTTTGTAACCCACTGAGATGTCCCAGTAGCTGTTAGATTTGCAGGGCCTGTCACACCCAGGACATGCCCAAGCCCAGCTGGGGCTACCTAAGGTCAGGAAGCAGCAACTTCTCCCTAGGGCTGGGTCAATTTGCTCTTTCAGCTCACTTGCACTATCCTGCAAATCTGGCCACGCTTCCTTCTACTGATCTAAAATATTCCAGTTTTTAATTAGTTCCAGGCCAGTCAATGTGACTGCCCCATCTGCACAATGCGTTTGTGCCAATTCAAAGTCTGAAGACGATGAACTAATATAGCCAACTAAAGACCTGTTGAAGGAAGCAAATGGAGCCACGCTGCTGCTGGAAAATTTGCCTGTAGACCCTGCCAATGCCAGAGCCCTTTCCAAGCCATGCCTGAACCACAGGCCGGCTATAAAAGGACTGCTGAATTCTACGTTCTGCTGCTGCCTGTTCAGTAACCGAAGGGTGACTAGTGCATGGGACGCAAACTCCCTACAATCTGGGGGATTTGTCCAGCATTCATTTGATAACATCCTTGGGCCAAAATGTTAGCAGAAGCAATGGCCAAATTCAGCAAGGGTCAATAGAGTGGAGAAAAAATGTACCCAGGTAGTTTCTTCCCAACGGGCAACCTTATTTGCCCCTGAAATAAGGTTGTTGGCTTGTTTTCACCTTCTGCTTCTGCATGTGATAGCTTGAGTTTTTTTGTGTCCAATCTATCCCTTAGTGATATTCTGTTTGACTTCTTGCTGAAAGGGGGCAAAGTAATATCTTTAATGTAGTGTGTAGTATACATATAACACTGTTAATGTAGTATTAATTAATGTGTATTAGTTAGTAATACACATTAAGATAATGTGTATTATGTGTACATATACATCTTTTATATATAACTTGAATGAATACTCTTGATTCCAATGTATTTCTCCTTATTTCACTTTTAAACAATACAAAAGTTTAAACTGTAAATTCCCAATAATGTTTGTCTGGTAAAATTCTCATGCCAATAGCAATTTTTTTTGGTAGAACTGAACTTAAGTTTCATTGGATGTGCAGCAGATGCTAAATTTTCTCTCCTGAAATTCCTTCTAAGGCATACCCTAAACTCATTAATTCACCTACAGTGTATATAAATTGAGTTCCTACTGTGTATCAAGTTAAATCACTATTTAGCAAGTGAAAAATAAAAATTACACAGACAGAGCTCCCTTCTCCGTGAAACTTCTAGTTTCATGGTATTACTTACCTCCCACCTATTTTATTTAAAAAAATCAAGATAAATGTATTCTAAAAGCTTGTAATTCTCAAATGATTATTCCTACCTGTCACGTGGTCATGATTTTACTGAACTTTTAAGTCATATTTATAAACTCTGCGTTCTTGACTTGCGGTTCCTATAATGTTATTCTCCTAGCACTGGGATGGCCTTGACTCCACCCCTAGGCCGTGCTCCAGCACTGTGACCAATCACATTAAGGCTCGCTGGAGCTCACCAGGGTTGGATCGCACTTCCTATTCGGGAAGTGTACACTTTCCCCCTAAGCTGGCTCACAGACAGATTCTGGTTGAGATAGCAGGAAAAAAGCACAGTCATTTTTGCTGAACTGAATAGAACAAGCCGTCATAAGACGGCATGCTGCAGATCCCTCTTGGGGGAGAAAATAAATAAGTAAACACTCCCTGTGACGCCAGGGAGGTGGCATCAAAGCCTCATGTCAAGTGGGCAGCTCGGCCGCTCTTCTCTCATGGGCCCTTCGGCACCCTGGGGCATTGCTCTTGAACTTTGCCCAGGCCTTGGTTTTAGGAACGAACTGTCAAATTACACCCCTCAGGATTTCTTGGAGCAACATCTTTGCCTCAGCACGCCTCGGGTTTCTTTCAGAATCCCGTCTCCAAGCCCTCCGTGAATATCTTCTCCCAACCTCTGAAGAGAGTAGAATGAGTTTTACAAGGATAATCAAGGAAGGCACAGATACATTTTCGCTAAAATTAACTCGTCCGGAGGAGCTAAGAAGAGCAAAAAGGGAAACTGAATGTGGTTTGCTTTCTTCACCGACTCTCAATTTGCTAGACTTACCTATGACCGGGGGTGTTGACCAGGCTTGTCAGTGAAAACTAAACACATTTCACAGAGGCAGCCAGCCAATAACATAAATTCTGCCCAAACCTAAACACCACAGAAGGTCTGCCTAGTTTCAAAACATCTATGCCAGCTCCACAACACACAGGGTGTCGTGGGTGTGATTTTGTACAATAGCAAGACAGCCATTCCTCAGGAAGGGGGTCCCTTTTTAAAGCTGCCAGTTACTCAGATTTGGGGAAGGGGCTTTGGATTTTTCTGTCACCTAGTAAACAATAGCTGTAAATAAATAACATTAAAATGATGTACTTAATTTGCTAATATGCCCTCTGGATGTCTTCGGGAGAGGAAGTTTCCAGAGAGCCCCAGGGGTAATGATGGAAAAAGGTTGGGGAGAAATACGTGGAGTCTTTGCAGCTCACTCCTTTCAGAGAGCTGAAGGCAAACGGTAAGGACAGAGTATATACCTGTGAGAAGGCTTAGCTTAAGGACTTCGGACAAGTATTTTGTTTTATTGTCTACTTTCAAATTAGATGGGATCTAAGAATCTCTCTTTTTGCCATCAAACTGGTGGATTCCACATTCCAGACTAAGCATGGCATATTGGCATTTTGGAACCACATGGATATACCCAAAGACTTGGGAATGTGAGGACCTATAAATAGTATAAAAGGGCATATATTGTCCAAGAATAAGAACATGTGCACATTTTACTGCTTTTGCCTCACAAATAGCTTTGAGAGATTTGTATTTTGTGAGTACTGAGAGTAAAACAAGGATCTGTTCTCTCCAAGCACTTAAGATTTCATGGGAGATTTAGACAAGCAGGTTGGCAGTTAGGAGGCATCGGGTTAGTGTTAGTAGGGAAATGAACATGAAACCATGTTGCGGAATACATCTAACTCCATCTAGAGGAAGTGTCATGGAAATCAAAGGATTTTTTGAAGGATCTGGGGAATTGTGGGTGTCGATTTAAGGCGAGAAAGTGGAAGTCTTAGAAATTTGGGAAACAGCACTTACAAAGAGAATCATGGAAGGACCTGTCAGACAAGAAGACATTGAGCAATGTATGGAGGAGGTGGGGGTGAGAGACAGCCGAGCCCATGACTACCTGGGAGACTGTTTCAAGAAGACCCTGAGGAAGGCATGTAATTTATGTGCTCGAGGAAGAAGGGGGAAGGCAATGGAATTAAAGTCCACATGTCCTTGCCCATTGGACAGCCTGTTCTAATTCCTAATCTCCATTGGGTGGTGCTTCACCTCTTAGTGTTGGGAAGAACTTCCCAGTGGCTCTTCCATAATGTCCTTCTTATACTATGTGAACTCATTACAGTTGCATTCTTCTGCTTTACAGAATGTTAGTTTTCTTACTCATACTAGTGAAAGGCCCTGAACCATAATCTTTTTATACCCATTATTACGCAACCCAGTTTCTAGCATTTACTTTTACCACTAAAAAGATACCAGTTCCATTCTGCATTATCAGCCTTACTTGTAATTCTATGACAGAGGAGAATTCCCTGCTTTCGTAGCTTCAACTCCTAGTTGAGCCAAAATGACCCGAAGGAATCTGCTGCATTTCTTGAAGGCCCTGTAAAAATCTTCAAGGAGGTCACATCTATAGAAATCACCCGCACAATCCCTGAGGCTTCACGCCTTCTTTGCACATTCTCTTCCTCAACTTCTTTCCAAGTGACTCATGACACTGAGGTTCCAGCAGAGTCTGGGGGTGAAATTACCCAATTTAAGATGCTTAATTTAATGTCCAAGACATGCAAAACATGGTTGTGACCTCCATTGGAGGGGATTGTATGTAATAAAAATGCTAGGAGCTAAGTTGGTGATGGTCACTAGCTCCTGTCTGAGGACTCATTCTATCTTATTTTCCAATTAAAATAAGCATGACTTTAAATTATTAAAAGTTTATGCTTCATAAGCAGAAAATAAACAGAATAAATAAAATAAGGAGGCTACAGAGATGGCTGCTGGAAGCAAGACCGCCAACTGTGAGTTCTCACACATCTGGGAAGATTTTCTAAAATCTGCCAAGTTGATGTGTCAGGATAACTTAACCAAGGAAGCCATTACCCAGGGACTGAGAAGTGAACATTATCTCAGTTCATTAATTATTAAAAGTAATACATAAAAGAAATTTTATCTTTCAAAATATCATATTATTCTTCATGTACAAGAACATAGTAATTCACCTACCTATCTTCCAAATTTGCATTTCTCAAGAGCAAGCCCATGTACCTCTGCAGATCTTTCTACTAGTATATAAACAACACACTTCATATTTTTATCTTCAGAGAGCACCCATTTCTGCTGACTAAGGGGAGCATTTAGTGTCCTTACATCCCCCTTACTACCAAAAACATTCCATTCTCTCCCCCATCAATGCAACTTTATCAGCAGGAGAGCTCTGTGCCTACATTATTATGAACATATATGATAGCTTATGTTCAGAAACTAAATTTCGTAGTGTTTGCATCATATTCTGGCCTTGTACAAAATGTTGGTTTTCCGGAGCCTTTTATTTTTTGTCTGCTTAATTTACGATAGGTCTCTTAGAAATTCTTCTAACAAGACTGCCAGATTCATGAAAATCTTTCATGAAATGTCAGACGCACCAGGCCATCCATGAGTTCCGTCTTGTATACGTTTCTTCCAGCACCTCCTCTCCCTTCCTTCTAGGCTATGCTCTCTAGCCATGCCCTGTTTACTCAACTACTAATATCATTTAGTAGCAAACAACAGCATGCAGTGCTTAAAGCAATGGGCATTTCCTCCTTTTGGGGTTCCAAGGATTTCTTAGCTGAGCAATTCTAAGGTTATGGGGATTTGGGGTTGCCCACCTCACGTGGCCTTTCATGTGTCCATGTGGTTAGCTTGGCTTTTCTCTCACAAAACATTCTTAGGGCTGTTAGACTTTCTACACCGTGCTTGGCTTTCCCTAATATTCAAAAACCAAAGATAGCAGGACTTCTAATGCCTGAACACAGAAGTCTTCAAATGTGATTTCTACCTCGTTCTGTTGACCAAAGGAGTCAAAGGCCAGTTCAGACCTTAGAGGAGGAGAAATAAACCCCACTTCTTGATAGTCATAGAACAGGCCCATTGCATGCAAGTGTATGCAATGAGAGATACTCTTGTAGCCATGTATGGTTCTTTGAAAATAAACCCTAGAGCTACCTATTAATTCATAAAATCATCTATGTCTATCACCTTCACCAGAGCAGGCTACTCAATAAGACAACGATTAGTCACAAGTGGTTATTTAAATTTAAATGGCTTAAAGTTAAGGGAAGTTACGAAGTCATGTCCTTCTCTAGGTTCTCACTAGCTACTCATAACTAGGGGTTTCTCACTTTGGACAGTCCAGATGTGGAATATTTCCTTTATCTTAAGAAGTTCTACTGCACAAGGTGGTCTAGAGGATTTCTTCAGATATCTTCTTGTGATAAAACCATTAAAAATGGTCCAACATCTTTTTCTTGGCTTCTTCTTCTTTTTATGCTGGGGATTGAACCCAAGACTTAGCACTGAGCTACACTCACTTCCTATGAGGTCAGTCATCCTTTACTTAGGGGCCCTACTACTGCAGACTTGAAATTGCATAAGATTGAGATTTTTAGGAAAACACTCCCTGAAAAACAGTTTTCATTCTTTGCCTCAGATGTTCCATTGCCCCTTCAGTCTGGACAGTGATGCTCTTCAGATCTAAAGTTTGCTTTATATCATTTATTTGATAGTTTTATCCTCACCATTTTCACTAAGGGGTCTCCTATGTGAATATCAATGCGCCTTTTCCCCCCCAATGCTGTAGGTATCTCTAGAGAGGTGTTCAGTTAAATAAGCAGACCATTGGCCTGAGATAGTCTCTATAATTGGAGTTTTTATGTAAAGAATGATAAGACAATTGGTATTGAACCAAACAGAAACCTAATTTAAGTGTAACAGATGTCTCTAACTTAAGATAGTTCTGTTTGGAATAGAATCCGGCCATTTCAATGCATACACTTATAAATATTATGTTCATACACAATAAATCTATTACTGCAACTTAGAGAACAGGAAAGATTATTTCATAACCTCTGATTTACTCTTGAAAAGAATCAAGATTTTACCTTTCCTCACAAGCTAACCTACAAGCTCACAGAAAGACTGAACAGTTAAATATAAAGAATAAAACTATATAAAAAATGGAAGAAATTGTGGGTGTTCATGGAGGGAGGAGGTATTTCCAACCATCACATTAAGAAAAGGGGAAAGCAATAAGGCTTGATGGGCTTGAGAATCTACACAGGGAACCTTGTGTACCTCAATGGACCTCTTAGGATTAAAAGGTTGAAAACATAGAAGGTATTTACTAAAATCAATGATACAAACTAAGTATGAATATAAGTAAACTCATCGCTGCGTAACAAAAGTGGAAATATAAATAACAAATATAACAGCAAAAGTCAAAATTAGTGATTATTAAAGAAATCCAAATTGTTAAAAATAAGTCATTTTCATTAACAGATTAAGGATTTTAAAATGTCTAATTAATAATGAATAAAATGTAACAAACACTCCTGGTGACAAGGTAAATTGATACGGCTTTTGTAGAGTGTAATTTAGTGATATATATCAAGAGGGTTCAATGTTTGCCTTTTGGCCTGATAATTATCTTTTTTTCAAAAAAGTAGTAAAAATATAGACTAAAAATGGTTGAAAATGATCATCATAATTTTTCTTTATTAGTAAAAAATTATTAACTTTTGTGTTAACGAAATAGAAGGTAACTATTCCAAAGATGAAGATTGGTCAAATATTCTTGATAAGTCCAAGCAATGAAATATAATACTGAGTTTTAGACTTATATTTTAAAAGCATATTAGCCATAGGAAAAATATCTAAAATTTTTATATAAAGATGCTGAATAAAAACAAAATAAAACAAAACAAAAAGTAGCAAGGCACAAAATTCCACACGTAGAATGATCTGGAATAATCTTCAAAGAAGACTGCATAGGAAAAAAAAAAAGCATTTTGACATGATTACCAGTGTGTGATTACTAATAAGTTTAAAAATTTTTGAATTTTAGCACTTAAATTTTTCCTGAAATAGATTTGTATGCATTAATGATATACAAATGTATACAGTGTAATTAATGTAAATGTAACACATTATATCGTAAAATTTGAGTTAGTTGAGTATTGAACACATTATTATGATGCTTCTAAAGAGGACCACCGGAGGAATCTACTTAGAGCTGCCTTTCTAACATGGCCTTGTCATTAGCCTAGGGGCTAAGGACATAGATAAAAAGAACCTGGTGTTCCCCAGTTTTCAAGAGGGAAAACTTTTACAGAATGAATAAGAATATTGAAAGTCAGCCTGGCAAAGTATGAAGCTTTAGTTTCTGGGACAACGAGCAAAACACAGGAACAAACATTTTCACGAAGCCCCATGAACAGCTCAGATAGATCGGCTTACAATGATGATTCAGTCAGAATTTTTTATTTTCTGTATACTAACTGATTATTAGGATCTATTGCCTCAAAAATACAGCTTTATGTGACTTGTTATATAATTCTCTTTTCTTCCTCAGTCAAGTATTTTAATGACAGTTGGTGAGGATTTCTGGTTGGTCGCTTTTTACTCTTTAAGAGCAATTATTATTTGAGATTAATATGAAAGGAAACATACGTGTTATTATTGCTAATGAAAATATTAAAGTTTCAGAGATAATCAAGCAGTCGTGGTCATGGTCGGTGATGAAGTGAAAAGTAAGTTTAACACACAACTGGAAGCAAGTGGCAATATTAACTGGGAAAAAGAGTTGAGACAAAAAATTTTTTTAGGATGTCATTTTTAATTTTTAATTTCTCTAAGAAGTCCAGTCTTCACTGTCTTACAGTAATCAGACACAGCTGAAATCTGATCGGTTATTGACAATACTTTGGGACAGAGATTCATTTCTTATTCCCTTCTATCCCGCTTTCATTTATATTTCTGGGATATATTCCATAGAATTAAGGTCAAATTCTCATTGCTGGCTTGTTTGTGTAGCTATATTTGTATGTATCTCCAGAGTACTCTTCACAGGAACAGCGAAGTTTGCTCATATCACCTATAATGCTCTTTTTACAAGCTGTAACAACACACACACACAACAGCAATAACAATGTAATGCAATCTCACATTTATGAAAGAAGCACTGACATTCTAAAGTTCTGAATTTTAGGGAGTCATTCAGAAGGCCTTACTGTGTTAGGATTGTTGTACAGCTACAGTGAAGCAGAGGGTGCCCCTAGCAATCATCTGTAGGAAGTACACCACCTCCTGTCTCCCTCAGGTGGCACCTAAGTACTACTTCTCACCAGAACAAAGCTTAGAACATTGCCAAGTCCCATGGTTCAGGAATTTGGTGACCCTTTGGTTATTCATTCCAACAGCTGGGCCTGTGTGTCTCCACAACAGAAAATGAAGGGCAGTCTGTGGTGTGTGGCCTGGTGCGTAGTGGCAGACACAGAGAGATCACTGGAGTTCTGCTATTCATGTATGTGCTTTACAGTTGCTGGGGAGGAAATTGTGCACCCAGAGAAGCATCTTTGTGACTCTGAAGTTTCAAAGGCACACAGATAGTGTCACAATCATCACATGTTAATGTCCCATGTTTTACATTGGATAATTACCTCTACATAAAAAGACTACTTTTTTAAAATATAAATTAGGTATATTGGTCTGGGTCTTTTAGAAATTTATTTTGATCAACTTTTTTGTGTTTCTCTGGTAAGAAAGTTCAGAATTTTGTATAGTTCACACACAAATATTTTTAACATGCATACCAATGCCTGTAACCTTGTTTAAATAAATATCAATGACTTATATACAGTGGCATTCATATTTTTATTTAAAAATTACCCAGGCATGATGGGGCATGCTTGCAATCTCACACCCTGAGAGGCTGAGGCAAGAAAACTGTAACTTTGATCCTAGTTTAAGTAACCCAACAACATAGTGAGATCATGCAAAAATTAAAAAGTTTACAAAGAGCTGAGGATTAGTTCAATGTGAAGGCCCAGGGTTCAGTCCCCAAAACAAAAACAAAACAAAACACAATGAAAACCTAAAGTACTGCAGCATCTGTGAGCAAATCAAACTGTTCACAGATATTATGAATTCTCATGTTTTAGGTTCTAGCACTGAGTAAAAATATCAAACAATTTTACCTGTGCATGCACGTTGCATATGTGTGCATACACATGTGCATAATGTTCCATCCTCCAGCCTGAACTACACTTTGATATCAATCATGATAACTGAACTTATGAATCGGGACACATGCCCTATGTTCCTGGTTGCTGCTATCCGACGACAAAATCAGATTTACAGAAACATTATTCTACGTATTACAATTTGAGTGTATCTCAGGTAGGCCAACTCTAATTCTCTTTAAATGTGTGGGCCATATCCCAATGTTATCAGTGAGGGTAACAGCGGGTGCTTGTGAAGCCTATCACCAGCGTTTCACTGTCACTTCTAAAGGGCTCACTGCTCCTCTCCATGGATCAGAGAAACTTGAGTGAGCACTCATGTGGTTAAACTTGTTACATTCCTGGTTAATTTGTATTCCTGCTGGCGTTACAAGTTGCTGTACTATAATACCTAATATTAGCATGTAAAATCCTTAAATTCTCCAGCAGAAACTGCAGCGTGTCTTGCATTTGAGATTTAAAATGGAAATTAATTCCTTGTGCCAGGACACAGTCTTTGAGGTCAAAGTTGACAGGACACGAGAGGTTCGCCCCATCCAGTAGACTTTCCAGCAGGGTGTAGGTTCCACTCCAGAGGCCAAAGTCAGCAGAGTTGGGAATCATAAACAGAAGGCCTGGATTCGTCCCCTCAACCTTAGGCAACTGAAACCTGGCAGGAAGCATCTGACAGATGATTCAACTAGCTCCCAAAACACATCTGTGCAAATGAGGAAGGACCTGACCCAGCTAGTCAACACCAGCAGGGAGTTCAGATAGGAAAGGCTGGAATCAGCCTCTTGGCACTAGAGTTACCCAACACCATGTGCTTAAAGCCCAAGCTGGACAGAACACTGTGCCAGGTTGTATAGAGGACAGAAGAGGTGGCTAGGAACCTTGGAGTGTGCTTTTAGGATAGTCTGCTTAGTTTGCAAGATGAGGGGAAGATGGGGACAACATGTCAAGGGATTTTGCAATAACCCTAATCCTCCCAATCACCTTATTTCTTCTGTATTGTGAGCATTATAGGTTTTGTTTTGGTGAAAAGAATGTCCAACAATAACCTACATCCCACAGACCCTTAATAGGCTTAATAATTATTGGCTGAAGCTAAGGAAATGCTGGAAATAAACGAGACAGGAGAAAAGATGGTTAAAATTTGAACTGTTTAAATTAGAAACAAGATAAAGACTAAAACCAGAATGGCAATTAACAGTATATATAAATAGAATGAGCCAGAAATGGTGGTACACGCTTATAATCTCATTATTTGGGAGGCGAAGGCAGGAGGATTGGTGTGAAATTGAAGCCAGTCGAGGCTAGTTCAGGCTGAGCCAGTACTATAGAGCAAGACCCCGTCTCAAAGAAAAACAAAACAAGCAAAAGCAAGCAAGCAAGCAAGCAAACAAACAAAAAAGCAACAGAATAAAATGTGCCCTGGGTGAAGAAAGAAAGGACAGAGATTTAAAAAATGTCTTCCAAGCTCACACGCCAGAGAAGAAAGAGAAAGATAGACTTGAGTGGTTCGCTGAGCTCTTAGAGCAGACGGCTGAGCTTTAGGAATGTTATCAGCCGGTTGTTAAGGCAGCCATCATTAAACAGTAAAATACACAAACTTAATGATGTAATAATCTTAAAAGTAATAAATACTCACAACTCATCACATCTTAATTACTACGTTTTACTCTCATGTAAGCCCTCAAGGCTATTTGCGTAGCTTTATCCCTCTGACGGAAGTATGGCCACTATCTACTCTGCCTTCCTAGATCTACGTCCAGTGACATTAGAATAGCCTAAAACCAGCCAGAGAAGAGGGTTGTGAGCACCATAAAAATTTATAAAAGCTCAAAACAAAAGCCTTTTTTTCCTTTTTAAAATTTAAAAATCTGTATTTAATAGCATAGTATATTAGTATAGATATACTTGGAATTGAGCAGAAGTCTAATCATTAAAGAAACACTAGGTAATTTAAACTATAAAGGGGAGGTAATTCAAAATAGCTCTACAATGGAGATAGAATACTTGTCCTACTTCTTGTGCTGGGGGCTATTGAGGTATAGGTGCCCTAGAAAGGCAACCCCAAATTTGCTTCTACTCTCCAGGGAAATGCCCTGATGGAGAATAATGTGGGTCTGCTCCACACACGACTGCTGGAGCGGGGTGGGGGGGGGGTAGGGTGGGGGGTGGGGTACCTGGGAGAAGTAACAAGCTAAGTTGAGCAGGTAGCTTCTAACTATTTCTCAACTTTTTGGATGAGCCTGCAAAGCCATTAGGTGGGACTCCTACTCAGCTGTCATCTTCAGTCCTCTCTTCCTCCCTTTTTTCTGTAATGGAAATTGAACCCAGGGTCTTTGTACTGAGCTACACTCCCATGCCCACCCCCCTTTCCATTTCGAGGCACAGTCTCTTCCACTTGCTAAATTGCTTAGCTAGCTCCAAACATGCCCTCCCCCATCTTTAGCCTCCCTGAGCCCTGGAATCATAGGTGTGTGGCAAACTCCAGGCAAGCTTGTTTCTGATTGTTATTGTTGGTTGTCTACACCTAAGAAAACAGTTTACGATGAAAGTGTTTTTTCATAATTATTCATTTTATTAGAAAGTATTTTAAATACAGATTAAACTTAAAACACGTACAGTCTATAGCCATTACACTGTGAATTGCCCAAAGCGTTAGTGAAATTCTCCGAAGGCTTAAAAAATTAAAAATCAAATTAGCAAAAGAACAACATTTACCTTAATCGTTTTCTTTGACTAAAGTAAAAGGAGACATCAAACACCGTTCATTTTGAAATTCATTGGGTTCACCAATTGCAGCCTTGGTTCAGAAAAAGTCAATAATATTCTGGCAATATGGAACTGACTATAAAGAACACTGTGTATTTAAGCAGGGCTTATCAGTTGTTTGCCACACCCCTCTCCTATAGATAAATCCATTATAAATTTATACATGTATGTGTCATCTCCTTTCCCCCCAGAAGTTGGTTTTTAAATATCTACTAGCATGACATTGGGTAGAAGCCACACAATATTTTATTAGTGAAATATGACAGTTTGGGAAATTTAGGGCTAATACTGCAGAAATAATGCCTAGCACTATAGGAAACTTTGCCTTCAGACTGGGCAACAGTAGAAAGTCTTCCTAACAAACTCCAAGGAAGATCTGTGTGTGTTTTAATGGGATAACACTTGTTGAATATTTTAGCCAATGAAAAAATTTTTTTAAATGCAAACTTTTTTTTTGCCTTATCTATATTTATGCAGGAACTGGATTGTGATTTAAATGATAGACCAAGAAATATTTCAGCAGTATCTATCATGGATAATTTTTTATTATGAACTAGGTAGTTTATTTTATATTTTCCAACATTTTTATTAATACATATATGTGATACATAATGGTTACAATGAGCTTGAGTATTTTGTGCACATATATATCACATCCACGTTACAATCCCTTCCTTTCCCCATTTTTGGCCCTTCCATATGCTCCCCACCACGCTCCCACTCCCACTATCACACTCACTTGGTTCTATAGAATGCCTATGTTCTGAGTTTCCCAAATCACAGAAACCCTGTGATATTTAACATATTTAATCATCTGCATCTGACTCATTTCACCACTCAAATCACCACTCTTTGGCTCAGCTTCCCCCTTCCCCCTAGATTGGGCTGCAGTGGCCATATCTCAGTGCCTTTTCTCTGGGTCCAGCAGAGCCTTTTTTGGGGGTTGCGGGGGAACAATTTGCCAAAAGTTCCTTCTTTGTATCTTACTATATCTTTGTTCAGATTTTTTAACATGGCCTTGCTCTTCAGCCCACATAAGAAAAATACTATAACAATGTAATCCGTAAGGCTAGAAAAATGTGACAGAGAAAAAAGAGAGAAGTCGATTTTTAAATTCTTTAATTGAGTACTGAAAAGTAAACGTGTGTACATTCAAAAGACATACAAGTTTTCATTACATCAATTTGTTTTCCTAGGCTAAACATACAACGAAGTCCAAGTAAGTGAATTGCTACATTAAATGAGCTTAAATCTATGTAACAAACAAGTATATTACACTTTATAAAAGAACAGACATAATGACATACTTAGTTATTTCAGGATTTTTAAAAAGAATTCTTTCCCAATGAGGAGCAGGAAGAAATGAGTAAGATCATTATTACACATTTAGTTACAGGGTAGGAAATCGAAAAGTAAGATTAGAGTCATAGGTAGAATTAAGGCTGCATAATTTTTTTATTTTTACCAGTCAAGAACAGCTTCAGGGAAAAGACCCCCCAAATCACTTATTTACCAACTCTTACTGTTTTTAAAACTGAAAGATCCCAAATCAAAACCATTGTTTTCTGTCAGTCCAACCCCAACTAAATATCTATACATGTCATACACTTCAAAAAAGTTTTACAGATTAAGATTTTACACCACTTACCTGTGTTGCATATAATTACTATGTTTTGAAAACGGATATATTAATAAAAATAATAATTGTGAGGAGAAGATCCAGATTTTATGAGAAAGCTGCTGGCACTGTATTAATGTGATACAATTCAAAGGTTCAATGTCTATTTTTTGTTACACTTTCTTTTTAGATGTTTCCTTTCCTCTGTTTTTTGGTGCTGCTTCTCTCTGTCCCTCTTCAAGATTTTTTCAAGTGTTTTCCACAATGCTGGGCTAATGGTTGCAAATTTCTTTAAAGATTCTTGGTCATGAATTTTTTTTAACTTCCCATTCAATTTTCAGGGATAATTTTGCTGGATACAACAACCTAGGTTGACATTTGCTATCTTTTAAAGCTTGAGAGATTTTGCTCCAGTGTCTCCTGGCCTTTAAAGTTTGCATTGAAAAATCTGTGGTAATTTTAACAGGTTTGTCGTAATAAAATAATACGTGTTTTTCTCTTGATACTTTTAATATTTTCTCATTATTTTGAATTTCTGAGGTTCTGATCACGATACATGGTGGTGAGTCTCATTGCTGGCTGAGATTGCTCAGTGTTCTACAAGCTTCTTGCATCTGAAAATTTATTTCTTCTCCTAGATTTGGTAAATTTTCTTGCACGCATTCAGAAGACAAATTCTTCATACCTTCAGCACTGTTTTCTGCTCTTTCTCCCACGCCCATAATTTTGAGGTTGATTTTCTTTGAGTCATCTATTAGCTGCTCTATCC
Source organism: Ctenodactylus gundi (assembly GCA_004027205.1). Taxonomy (NCBI): domain Eukaryota; kingdom Metazoa; phylum Chordata; class Mammalia; order Rodentia; family Ctenodactylidae; genus Ctenodactylus; species Ctenodactylus gundi. The sequence goes on from PVKB01004517.1 coordinate 127,131, forward strand.
AGCTATTTTGCTCAACTCTAATATGGGGGTCATGCCTAATTATAGCATATGTTTCCTCAGCCTTGTCTTAAGTCTGTCCTCACAGTGTTCAAGTTAACTTCCCCTGCTTTCAAATGTATTTGCATATACTGAATTTCAGCTAGATTTCTTTTCAAAATTTCCACTTCTCTATCAAAATGTTCCTTTATATCTTGCATTTCCTTATTTATCTCACTCAACTTTTTATTTGTGGCTTGTATATGTTCAGTAAGGTTTGTCTCCATTAGGTCCACTGTTTGTTTAGTAAACTCCCCTTCAAGCCCTCTGATCCTTGCTTACATTTCTTTGAGAATATCTTGTTTAAACTGGCTGTTTGACTCGTTTGTTTGCTTTTTGACTTCCTTCCCTATGAGTTCCACTATTTCAAAGCCCAAGACATTAGTTTCTGGGGATTCAGGCAGGTCTGTGGGTGTCCTGTTGCCATGTCTTCTTCCCATGTCTCTGTTGTTGAGGGACTTCATTTGAAAGGCCTAACAGGGAGGTTTCTTTGAACGGTTATGAGAATGTGTGGGGGGGAGCAAAGCACCCTCTGAGTTCTGTATTTGGAGTAGGCAGTGAGGGAGGACCTAACGGTGTGATGGCCTCTGAGATATCAAGGTCACTCTCAGCCCTAGTGTCCTGGCTATTCTGGCTTTCCTCCCCAAAGGGCAAGGGTCTGGGTTCTCAGAGACGCTCCCACTACACCCAGGCCGTTCAGGTGGTTGATGGCTTTTCTCTCCTCTCTGAAACTGTCTCTTTTGCCAGTTTCTTTACAGGCACTGTTTGTAAGTGTCCCCAGAATCCTAGTGTGCCCATCTGAGCCTTCTTTAAATAGTTCAGACTTCAGTTTTTTTTTTTTTTTTAAAGAGCAAATAGCTCCTGTCTATGTCAGTGCCCACCTTGGCTACCAAGGATTGCTTCTGATCTTAGCTATGCTCCAGGAGTCCTTTATTTATTTATTTTTTATTTTTTAAATAGAGATCTCACAATGTGTTCGCAGTTTGCACTAAAGGAGGTTTGTGTTTGGAGGCTGGGGCTGTCAGCTGCTGTCGTTTTCCACTTCTCCCAAATCCATGCTTATCTCAGTCAGAGGTTCTGGGCTCAGGGCTCTCCCATGTCTGTGGATGCTGGTGGCTCTGGGTTGCTGTTTTCCCCCACTTCCAATGTGTCCTCAAGATTTCTAACCTTCCCGTGGCCTCCTTTCCACTGTTGGGACACTTCTTCTTCTCCTAGCTAAGTTGAACTGGGAATTTTAAATTATATTCTTATCTTTTTAAGTGAGTCTACGAGAAGACATTGCACAGATGTGTTGCTTGTTCGCCATCTTGCCCAGAAGTCTCTGTCATGGATAACTATGTAAATGTTGTACATGGTAGTGATAATGTGAGGCAGCACCTCTCTCTTTCTTCCTCAACTACAGACATTTATGTTCATATTTGAGGAATGAATGGTGTTGTGACTGATCTGCTAACAGTTCTGGAAACACCGCTGAGTCCTGCCCTGCACTTGCTTTCTAGGGAGAGAACTAGAAGCCCGATAGTGAGTGCATTATACTCCAGGGATTTCTTCCCTACCCCACTGTTTTTATTAATATACAAATGTAATACATAGAATTTACAATGAATTGGGGTGTTTCGTACGTCTATGTATCACATCGACTTCACAATCCCTTCCCATCTTCTACCCTCCCACCCCCTCCCTGTCCTTTCCCCCGGCTCCAGCTATCACTTCATGTGGTTCCAAAGAATGTCTGTGTTCTGGGTTTTCCAAGTCAGAGAAACCATACGGTGTTTAACATAATAATCTTCTGTGCCTAAATCATTTCCCTCAAGTCACCACTCTACCCCAGCTTCCTATTCCTCTAACGGGTTCGCAGTAGTCAAATCTTGATATCTCCTCTCTGAATCCAACCAATCCCTTCATTGGGATATTCACCAAAAGTTTTTTTTCCATATTTTCCTACATCTGTGTTGTTATTGTTAAACCTGGCCTTACCCACCAGTTCACACTAGAAAATAATTATAAGCATGTAGTTCAAAAGGATAGTTAATTTGGGAAAGAAGAAAAAATAATAAATAAGTAAAATTCAATTGCCTTAGCTGAATACTGGAAGGTGCATATTTGTACATTCACAAGGTTATGTTTACATCAATCAGTTTCCTTAGGATAAATTTTCATTAGTGACCTAATAAGTGAATTGCTACAACAAAACAAAGTTAAAACTATATCACATTGCTACATTAAACGAACTTAAATCTATACCACATAAATATATTTAAAGCAACAGACATGTAGGCAAATCTAGTTATTTCTTAATTTCCTAGCTTTCATATCTCATTTACTCATATTTCACTGATTACTAACCTACTGTTTTCTCAGCTCCTTCTCTTCTAGCTGTTGTCACTTTTTCTCTGGGGTCATTGGTGTCGCTGGTCTCCCTTTCACTGTCCAAGTTTCCTTTAAGTATTTTCTGCAATACTGGCTCAGTGGCTACAAATCCCTTTAAGCTGTCTCTATCATGGAAAGTTTTAAGTTCTCCCTTTAAGTTAAAAGATAATTTTGCTGGATATAGCAGTCTTGGCTAGCATTTATGTTTTTTTATTGCTTGGATGATATTGCTCCACGATTTCCTTGCTTTTAGAGTTTGGATTGAAAAATCTGCCATTATCTGGGTTTATCTTTGTAGGTCACCTTCTGTTTTTCTCTTACTGCTTTTAGTATTTTCTCTTTGGGTTGGGTTTCTAGAATTTTAATTATGATGTGTCGTGATGAGGGTCTCTTCTGATCAAAGTTGTTTGGTGTTCTATATGCCTGCAAAAGTTCCATGTTCATTTCTCTTCTTAGATTTGGGAAATTTTCTTCCATTATTTCATTAAACATGTCCTTTAAGCCTTTTGTTTTGTCCTCAGTATTCACCTCGGTTCCTATAATTCTGAGGTTATTTCTCCTTGAATCATCTATCAGTCATTGTAATGACTCGCTTTCTTTATTTACTTTGTGTTCTTCATGGCCTGTATGTTGCAGCTTAGTCACTTTATTTTCTAGGTCTGACATTCTATTCTGAAGTTGTTTAAAGTGGTTGCTTATTATTACTTGTGTGTTTTTCATTTCCTGAATATCTGCATTCAATTTTTCTATATCTCTGTTGTGTTCTTCTCTAATTTCTTCTTTTGTCTTCATTATCTTCTGGTATATTTTTTCTCTGGTCTCCTCTAGTTGCTTTTCAATGCTTGCTTTTTGCTTATCTATGTATAGGTGTAGCTCTTCTGCTGTCCAATTTCCTGCTTTAATCCCCATTTTAATTCACTGAATTTCTGGGCCCAGAAGTTGCCATCAGTTTTGCCATATTCATCTTTATTTACCCTGACTTCATCTCCTGGGGTTTCAGGTCTTTTTGTAGGAGATGTGTGCCTGCGCTTCCCCAATTCTTCTTTGGTCTCCTCGAATTCCTTTTCAAGGCTTGCTTTATGCTTAGCTAAGTGTTCTTGTAGTTCTCGCACTGTCTGATTTATTTCCTGCTTTGCTTCCCAGTTTAATTCCTCCTTTAATTCACTGACTATCTGGGCCCAGAGGTTACCATCATTTTTGTCCTTTTCTTTGGGTTCTGCAATTTCAGCACCCCTTGCACCCTCCCCTGGGGAATCAGGTCTTTTTGTATGAGATTTGTTACCACGTTTCCCCATGGTACTGCTACCTCTGAGTGTCTCTGGTGCGCAGGAAAAGAGAATGGCTCCTGCTGACGTCACTGCCTGCAAGGGCTGTTGAGTCCCAATTTTGATCTGGGATTCCGGGATCTTTTCTAGGGCGAGCGCACACTCCGTTTATAGTACAAACCCCAGCGGGTTGGTGCTTCTGAGGCCGCCCGCAACCAATGATTCCCACTAGTCCGGTCCACTCTTACCTCGGGGCCGAGGTCTGGCCTCCAGACCTTGTTTGTGATCTGTGGGTGCCAGCAGTGCGGGCCGCGCCGAGTCAGCTGCTTCTGACCCGTCCACAGCCTCTTCTCCCGCTGTTGTGTACTCCGTCCTCTCCAGCTCCATTCAGTCAGATGTTCAGGTCCCAGCGAGCGTTCCTCCGTCCGCCGCTGCCTGCGGTTTGCCGCCAGCCGTGGAGGCTTACTGGATTGTGGGGATTTTTTTTCCCCTCCGGTTTTGATGATCCTTCGGAGTTTCTGGCCTCCCACTGGTCGCCTTTCAGTTTCGGGGGGGGGGGGGGCTCTCTTTCCTAGCTACACCAAACACGCTTTGTCTAACTATCTTCTTGACTTTTTAAGTGAGTTGATGAGGAGACTTTGTGCAGTGCTGTTACTCAGCTGCCATCTTGACCGGAACCTACTCCAGGGATTTCTTACAGGGGTTCATTTGCTCTCTGAGTGGGCATATTTTCTCCAGAGTGATTCCAGGGATTCTGGAACACAGGGCTTCCCTTCCTTGGGACTGCCACTCACTAACGTCCCGTGTCTGCTTTGATATCAAACTTTTCTTCATTTTGAGCCATGGAGTAACAAGTATCCTGCCTGCCTTTCATTCTTGGTAACTTAAATAAGAAGAGCAAAACAGAAAAATTTCTCTTTTTTAATAACAATCTCAGTCAGGCTAGTATCTGGATCAAACAGAGTTTGTGTGTCTGTAGCTTCTGACTCTATTTCTCTTTTACCTTACCAACTTTCTATCAATATAGCAAATGAATTGACATACAGAGAGAATCAGATTCACTTATAAGAGATGAATCAAATTATAAAGAGAAAAAAGCTCATTTTAGTTCACAGTTTTTGACAGGTCGGTCCATGGGTGATTTGTGCTATTGCTTTTTTGGCTTATGGTGAGGTACCATACCATGGTGGAAGCAAGTAGCAGAACAAAACTTGCTCATCTAAGGGCCAGAAAGCAAAAAGTTAAAAAAAAAAAAACAGAGGAAGAGCCCACAATACAACAGTATCCTTTGACAGTATACTCTCAATGGCCTAAAGCCTCCCACTAGGCACTGTGTCTTAAAGTTGCCTCCACCTCCTTATAGAGCCAAGTTGGGGACTAAGGTTTCGGCTCATAGGCATATTGGGCACAGTTTAAATCCAAACTGTAGCACTCTAAGCTGCATATAAGTCTACAGAAACAAGGAAAAAACATTTCCTTTTTCAAAGTAATCCCAAATAAGATGATCAGATCTGATGCCGTAGCTCATGGTGTAAGTATTATACCCAACACAGGTAGGTACAAATGAACTCTATTGTATCACTAATCTATGATGGCATCGTGTACCTTGTATGCCCTTCCTAGGCACTTGCTGTTGATTTATAGGCAATGTTTGGAGCAAGATTGGGGACCTTAGGAAGGCAATCATGACTTTTTGGAAACAACTTTGGAACTAAAACTCTATCCATCTGTGTATCTATGGTTTTGTCTGGAGAGCGAATGTAATTAAACTATATTTACCAGGGGCTCAGGAAGGCACATATTTGCATGAGTTGGCTTGTTTTGGGGGTAAAGAGGCCTACAAAAAGTTGTATGTGTGCCACTCGGTCTCACACAGAAAGTATGTGAAGGGTGAGTGGCAACAGAGAAGGAGTGGAGAACACAGTATGGTCCATGTTTTCTGATGTGCAGATGTGCAGGACCAGGAGCATCCACCCACCATTCAGCAGCGATCACTCACTGTGTGCGCACTATGCATGAAGCTCTGTGCTAGGGTATTGAGAAGCACTGAGGAACTATGCCTGAGGAACTCAAGTTCTAGTGACATATTTGCCATCTGTGTATGTTGACATTGTATATATCAACCATGAAAAGAAAGTAGAGAAGTAGAAGGAATTCACATCATAAAGTTAGAATTTCTGTAGTAATCTATGTCCACTCTCATTTTTAGAATTTTAGTATAATTAGTGATTTTTTTTCTTGACACAGGGTCTCACTCTGTAGTTCAGGCTGGTCCTGAACTCGCTATGTATCCCAGGCTGGCCTCCAGCACACATCCTCCCGCCTCAGCTTCCCAAGTGCTGGGATTATAGGCACGTGCTTCCATCCCCAGTTTATGTGGTGCTGGGGAATCAAACCCAGAGCTTTGTATTTGCTAGGCAAGCACTTTAACCACTGAAAAATTGTGGATTTTTGTTTATTATTGTAACTTTGGTATCAATGACATTTTAATGGGGGATCCTAAATGTCCCTCCTCCCTCCCTATCCACACTGGGGAGAGGGAAAGCTGCAAGGCATACATCAATGGCCAGGGCGTTTATTCCACCATTGCAAGAAGATCTCTACCTAAGTCCCAGACTCAATTTCTTTGGGCATTTCTCTCCTCTTTAATGGATGCTGAAGTTAGATAAACCATGGAGAATCGTGGCTAACACGCTCCTCTACCTTTCAAAGGCTGAGTTGGCTCTAATCTACTTTGTCTTGACATAAGTTTCCTTCAGCTCAGCTAAGTCTGTTCATATAACACTATCTGAGGAATAGTTCTGTAACCCGCGCGATCGTCTTGCCAGCAAGAACGCACGCGGGCACCAGGATCCTTCTGCAGCAATCGTTTATTATGACATTGATGAGAGGAAGACCCCAAGCCCCAAAATGGCACGGTTTATATATCCTTTAGGTTACATCTGGGTGGGGTGTTGGTTCCTGATTTGCAGAGGCCAATCAGGCCATATGACGTGTCCGAATGACGTGACTCCAGGGCTGGTCTTTAGCCTAGGCGCATGTGCAGTGGCAATTGTTTGCTAATCAGCCGGCCGGATGCCGGCGCCATCTTGTAATGGCGTTTGCAGGCTCTCTACATAGTTCAATGAGTCTTTTGAGCATTTGGGGGGGGGGGGAAACTCAAGAAATCCCTCATGTTTATGTCTATTCTTTTGAGCCAACTATACCGTCACTAACTCGGGAAAATTGAACATAGATTTGTTATGGCAGATGCCAGTTTATTCCTCAGCATTTATGCCTCATTTTCCCATAATAGAGCACACGATAGTCTAAGCAGGCAGAGTAGACCTCATGAATTCACTCAGTCAACTGGGGCATGTTGTCCTGTCTGAGGAGTGACTGACTTAGAAATGAAGCCCAGTGCAGCTGGGTCTAGTGGCACAGACCAATAACACCAGCACTCTGGGAACCTGGTTCTGGAGAATCAAAAGTTCCAGCTCAGCCCAAGTAACTTAGCAACTTAAAGAGATCCAGTCTCACAGTAAAAATAATTAAAAAAAAAAGACTTAGGATGTAGCTAAGTGCAAAGGCCCATTCTCCACACACACAAGAGCCTAGTGCACGTGTCCTCACTGGCTATAAGGGAACCCAGCCAAACATCCAGCAGCAGCGTTGCTAGAGACATAGGACACCTACAGACTCACCTTTCTGTAAGAAAGACCTATCCATATTGTCTAAATAGTCACTTGATTTCTCTTCGGAGTAGTAGGGGAAAAAGTATTAGGAAAGGGTAGGTGAGGGGGATTAGGCAGTTGTAAAACTTGATAGTGAATAGAAAAGCAGGTGCTGGTACTGACAAGGATTCTTGCCCCCACACCCCAACTGCCAAGTCAGAGAACATTTTTGGAATGACCTGAGGTCAAACTCCATCATCAAAATCTCACTGCTTTGGGTGCTTTTCTGCTATAAATATTTTCTTTAGAGAATAGTAAATTATTCACTTAGGAAAACACTGTCAAAGGCTTCACTCTGAATTGCAACGATAATAATAGAAGAGTTCTTACTTTACTTGGGATGTTTTTCCACTAGTTTCTCTACAAGGCTAAATTACTCAGTGTCCACTTCTGTAGATGGGACATTTTGTCAACTACCAGATTAAAAATGTGGCCACGTCAAGATAGGTGGCTTTATTAACTGGAAAGTTAAAATGTTGGTTTCCAGATAAAGACAGTTCTAAACAAAGTCCTGGTCTTGACCTTACAAGAATAAATTTTTAACACCTTTTCTCCAAACTTTCTGTTGTACATCTACCTCAGAGCTCATCTTCAACGCCACATACTAATCCATCCCTCCAGTGTTTGTTTATTCATATTTATTTATTTCTCTTGCTAGGGCATTTGGGACATGCCCTGTTGTCTTATTGGGGAGCGGTAGGGGGCAGACTAGCCTTAACTGGAAGCCAACTTTCAGTTTTCATTCTGACCTGCAATCCTCATCTTTCTATCCCATCTTCTATCATTCAACAATTATTTAGGTTAACTTAAATATTTACCAGTTTTATCTTTAGGTGTTTCTTTGTAACTTCATGTATTTTCATTGAAAAAAAGTGTCAATAAGAAAAAAAGTCTCCCAAATCCCACATTCCAAAGCTCACTGTTAATAGCATTTGATGAAGATATTGCCAGATTCCTTTTTCAAATATTTTCTAATATGCATGCACATGCATACCTAGATATATTTGTGACTCCCTTCGATACTCAGTTTTATATATGCTAACATAATATGAGTGATCGTGCTATGAATAATTATATAAGCTATTTTTTCATTACCCACAAATAAATTGGATTTGCTTTTCAATAAATGCATACTTCATGGTTTTTAATGACAATGAGGAAGTCAATTATATTAATATGCCATAAATCACCTACAATAAATGAGCATTCTGTATGATTTCCCAGTTTATCCTGTTATGAACACTGCTAACATGCACATATTAGTGACCTTAAAATTTTTTTTATCAATATATCTAATTATTGTCTAGGATACATTCTGAGAAGTGTATATTCAATGAAATAAGATGTGGCTACTCCCTGAAACTGTTGATGCACATCAGGAAACTTGTGCCAAAGTGTACTTCCAGCAGTAGGAGACAGATCAGCGTAAGCATTGTAAGTGTTTGAGTAACACTGCCACGATCATTGACTGGAAGAACCTTGGAAGGGTCACTTTTGTTACCAGCCAGTTACTGTTCAACGTGTTTGACAGCAATCAGTGCCATTATTCTGACCACTGTCAGGGACAGAAAATAAAATTATTGATGTTATCGTGACCTGAAATTCTTAATAAAGTGACACGAATTAGTACCACGTGATAGCTGGTGTAAAGAAAACCAAGAAGAGTGTGTAATACATTTGCGTAGCAAAATCATCTTAGTAAAAATTGAAAACAATATTTACTTTATGTAACTATTACCCTATAGATATAGCATTAAGGGTGAATAAATTTCAGTTAACTCAAATAACCAGGTGTACTTGAATGTATTCTTTGTTTCTGGGCTGGTATTTCTCTTATGATCCAGAGTATGTCTACATTAAACTGCACAGACAATCCAGCACCTCGAGAGTCAAAGTTTCGACTGCATTTCCCAACTTTCCTACTTCTGTTAAGAATATTGCCAAGTCTTCTCTCCAGGCTCACGTCTGAGATGTCTTTAACGCATCAAAATTATGGCAGTTTTGTCCAATAACCCTGATTTCTATTTCAACACAAAAAAATCTGGGATTCAACTCCTTCTCCAAACAGTAGACAATTACTAGTTTCCTTGCTACCTGGACTTTACCCATTTCTTCTTCGCTTGCTATTTTATGACTAATTCATTTTTCTGACTTATGACTCCGACTCAGCGACTTCTCATATCATGTGCTATAAATGACTCCCAACTGCTTACCAGAATAAACTCCAATACAAGCTGGCATCGAATGCCTGGGTGCCATTATCCAGTGCAGCTGGCCGGCTTTGTTGTCTCATCTCTCCCAGTTCTCCTATTGACACACACGCTAGTTTAGCTCAATGAGATTATTAAGGTGCTTTAAGCCTGCTTCATGTTATTTTTATTCTAAATATTTATTCCGTGTTCAGAATACTTCTCGTGCTCATCTCTTAGTCTGCTCTGCTTCCAATGTTTATTTAGTATTTTAATTTAGAAGGGACAGGAAGCCTACCATTGGCCAATTTCTACTATACTTTAAGTTAGCTGATTAGGCAGTATCTTGGTCTGTTTTGTTCTGCACTAACAAAACATCCAAATCTAGATACTTTATGAAGAATAAAGGTTTATTTAGCTCACAATTCCATTGGCTGGTATTCCAAATGGCATGGTACCAATATTGAGTGACAGCCACTAGGGGAATCATAACTTGATATGGAAGTAAAGGAAGAAAAAGGTACACGCAGAGAGGGATTCATGGCAGGTGCCAGGCACGCTTACACGTACCCATGCTTCTAGCCCCAAGGCATCCAGAACCCTTGCAAGACAGCTTCAATCCATCTTAAAGACATAACTGGCTCTCTTAAAGGCTCTGCTACCTAAATATCCCTCACTACCTTGGAGAGTTAAGCCTAACCATATATCTCTACCACCACAAAAATGGAAGAAAAAAAGAAAGAAAGACAAAAAGAAAGAAAGAAAGGAAAGAAGAAGAAAGAAAGAAATACAGAAATCTCAGAAATTAAGAGGTGACGACAGGTTTTCCACAATATCAATTAACTCTATGATGGGAACTTTCTATTTCAATTGGCTGCTTTTCAACAGCCTGTACCGTAACAAGGCTTTGCTTCACTCTCTGTAGCAACCGAGAGCTGTTCAAAACTCACCCTGCCTCCCCCAGAGTAGCTAACACACTCCACTACTTCAGGGACTTTGTTATTTCTGAAGAAAAAGAAAGAAAGAAAGAAGAGAGAGAGAGAGAGAGAGAGAGAGAGAGAGAGAGAGAGAGAGAGAGAGAGAGAGAGAGAGAGAGAGAGAGAGAGAGAGAGAGAGAGAGAGAGAGAGAGAGA